>CAUYLG010034281.1:0-52160 GCA_963573385.1 Cacajao melanocephalus
AGTAGTTGTAAGAAATAAGCAAGTTACTATATGTGAAACACATATTACAGAGCCTGGCAACAGGTAAGAGCTCTATAAATGTTAGCTATCATAAGCCATTATCATTTAACAAATATGAATGCCTATAGGCACAGGTTTGAGAAATGAATGAGAGGAAAGTGGAGACATTAAATTTATATTTTTCTTTACCCAACTCATGAAATATGGGGAGATCAGCGACAGGTTAATACAGCTAAAGTGAGCCGCGGGGTCAATTCAAGCATTACAATTCCTTTATCAACCCCCGTTTCTGGGAAAGTTGCCCAGTCCTTCCTTTTCTGCTCCTATGTAGACTTCTACCATAATACATATAAAACCGTCACAAAGGCGGGGCACGGTGGCTACTCCTGTAATGCCAGCACTTTGGGAGGGCGAGTTGGGCAAATCACCTGAGGTCAGGAGTTCAAGACCAGCCTGGCCAACATGGTAAAACCCCCTCTCTACTAAAAAGACAAAAAATTAGCTGGACATGGTGGCATGTGCCTGTAATCCTGGCTACTCAGGAGGCTGAGGCATGAGAATTGCTTGAGCCAAGGAGACAGAAGTTGCTGTGAGCTGAGATCGTGCCTCTACTCTCCAGCCTGGGCAACAGAGTGAAACTTGGTTTCAAAAAAAAAAAAAAGAAAAAAGAAAAAGAAGAAGCTGCTATATTCCTTAAACTTTTTAAGCCCCTGAGGAAGGGAATTAATTGGGCAAGGACTATCATATGCACTAACCCACACACAAATAGACGAGCATAACTTCCCATGAAAAGTTAAAAAGTTACAAGGGAAAACACGTCCAGAATGGCAGAGTTCTGAAAATCTACTGTTCCACAAAATCTGTAAGACATTGGTAATTTTTTTAAGTTAACTTTTTCACAATTCTTGAAATTAACCAAAAGTTTACAACAATCAGAGAAGCATTTAATCAAGTAAAACTGCTAAGTTTTGGTAAGAAAAACAAGTTTTGTTTTTTAACTAGCCCGATTCCCATTTTTCTTTACCCAGCTCAACAGTAACTTTGAAAACCAACAGCCTTGGAACCATAGTAGCTGTAAAAAGCAGCAGCCTGGCACCCACTGGAGCGGAGCAGACTGGGTTTGGAGCACCCCAAATAGACCCATCCCCAGAGAACTGTCATTATATGACCTGTCAGGCAACTTCGTTAAAAAGTCCGATTCCCAGGACTAGTCTTCACATGCTCTGACTCAGTACCAATAGTTCTTTCCTGGGGACATTTGTTAAAAAAATCTGCAACAGTTGTTTAATATGAAGGCTGCCTGAGGCAGTAGATAACATTTGGGTCAAACAATAGGCTAAACAAAAAGCAATCTAAATCCAGCAACATATAAAAAGAATTATACGCCATGACTGAGTAGAATTTATCCCAGGAATATGAGGGTGGTTCAACATAACAAAATCAATCAATGTAATACATTATATTAATGAAAGGAAAGACAAAACCACATTTGATCATTTCATTTGACACAGAAGAAGCATTTATCAAAATCCAACAAACTTACATGATAAAAACACATGGAAAATTGTGAATAGAAGAGAATTTCTTCAACCTGATAAAGGCCATCTATTAAAAACCCATAGTTAACATCATACTTAATAGGAAAGTATTGAAAGCTTTTCTTCTAACATCAGGAAAAAGACAGGGATGTCCATTGACAGCACTTCTATTCATCATTATTCAGAAGATTCTAGCCAGGTCAATTAGGTAAAGAAAATAAATAATATGCTTCCAGTGTGGAAAGGAAGAATTAAAATTATCTCTATTCACTGATGACATTACCTTGTACAGAGAAAATCCTAAGGAATCAACAACAAAAATTATTAGGGCTGATAAATGAGTTGAGCAAGGTTACAAGATAACATACAAAATCAACTGCATTTTGTTCAACAAAAATTATGGACGGCCATGGTTTTGGACTGAGCTCCCAAACTAGGCCCCAACAAACCAGACCAAACCGATGGAATCACTCATGCTAAATGCCATATAATCAAACTGAAACTTTAAGAAAGCAGATACATCCCAAAACAGACTAGTTTTTCCTAAAAACAGGAGATTCTACTCCACCTGAGTCCATGTAATATGAAAGACCCCTATGCTTTAAACTGTGCCAAAAAAAGTAACCTGAAGTAACCTCATGTTAACCAATCTTTTTTTTTCTCTATTGTTCTTTTTTCCCACCTTATAAAACCCACTGTTCTGCTATTGCCCAGTGGAATGGTGTCTCATTCTATTTTGTAGAATGGTGGCTTCCCTGATTCATACATAATGAAAAAAGCCAATTAGATATATAACTAAATTTGTTGTGATTTTGTCTTTTGACAGTTCCTGTACACTAGCAATGAAGAATCCAAAAATGAAATTAAGAAAATAATTCCATTTATAATAGCATTAAAAAAATAAAATACTTAGGAATAAATTTAACAAAATAAGTGTAAGACTTGTACACTGAAAAAATAAAACACTGTTCAAAGAAACTAACGAAGACCTATGTAAGTGGGAAGATATTCCATGTTCATGAACTAGAAGACTCAATATTGCTAAAATGGTAATATTCTCCAAATTGTTCTTACCTTCATGGTTAATGGATTTTCAACAAAGGTGTCAAAACAATATAATGGGGAAATAGTAGTGTTTTCCAAAAATAGTTCTGGGACAAGTGGATATCCACATGCAAACGAATGCAACTGGGCCTCTACCTCACACAATATGCAAGCATTAATTCAAAATGCATTAAAGACCTAAATCTATCCAGCTAAAGCTATCAAACTCTGAGAAGAAAACAATGGTGTGAGTCTTTGTGACCTTAGATTGGGCAATGATTTCTTAGATATGACAACAGTAAGTCAGTCAGATTAGTATCTATGCAGGTTCAGTCAAATCCAACCATGGATTTGAGTTATTATACTAAATAACCCTATAAAATACATAGAAGTATAATTACTTTGCCTTTATAACAAAACCCAAGAATCTGTTTCAATTTATAAATGCATCATTTAAGCAAAGAGATTTTTAGTTCCCAAAGTTGGGGAAAATGACAAAACAATAAGGGAAGAAGGAAACAGGCCTTAGTGCCACATATTTTTCTCTTGAGGTTGTAAGGTATAGTCTCCTTCTTTCCAGAATACTTTATTATATTTCACTTATAGACCTAATTTTATGTGTCAAAGTATAATTCTTATGCTGAAGCTCTAACCTAAAAATGCAAAAAAAAGTTGTCTTCATTGTACAAACATATTCATCACTTTAACGAGATAATAAGAGAACAAAATTTAGAATTCAGGCTAAGTAAGAATACTGTTTCAATGAATATGTCCCTAAAATAAACCAGAATTAGCAGTTAATTTATGCGTCTAGAAAATCTCAGTTCCCACCAGTAAAAATATCCTCAGTGGCTAGTGTACCTTGAAAAAAATCTGGCATACTGAATAAATAATGTTCACGTGGGAGCCAGGAGCTGGGTCAGCCTTGCCTTTAGACTACTCTCTGACTACAGAAATAAAGAAGCCAGCACTTTTGGAACTAATAAGCCTTTACTTGTCAATATCATAAAGAGAATTGCCCATCTAAACTTTGCTCCCACAAGTTCAGTAGTTACTTATTTCTACCTAAGCACTCACCTTCTGATTTTACCCAAGTATTTAAAATTGAAAAAAAAAAAGCATTATATTTCAGAGCTACCTCACCCAAATTACAAAATGAGTCAGTATGTTTAGTTTCAAGTCACAAAAATAACTTAACAGATTTTACATTAAAGTTAAAAATTGCTAAAAGTTACCATTATAACATGTAATTAAAACTGTTAAACATGAATTTGCATGCAAGGTGAATAAAAACAGTAAAAAGTGTTTTTACTTAAAAATTATAAGAAGGCATAAAAATGTACATTTTGTTTAAAAATATAAAATTGTCTTAAAATTAAATAAAGTGGATGGTTTATGCAAATTATGAAAACACTGTAAAAATTAATCCTGCAAACAAAACTGTGTGTGTAAACTTATTAACTAAACTCAAAAGAATATTTTACGGTTTTTTTCTGTAAATTAAACACTAAAATAAAAGCACCACAAAGTTTTTTTTAAAATGCTAACTACTCTTTAGTAAAACTTGTCAAGGGTTATAACAGGTATGTAAAAATCCTACTTCACAGTCAAATTGGTTAAAAGTAAATAAAATTGTCTATAAAGTTTCATTAAAATTAAGGTTAATATTAATAGCAAACTAATGCAAGGGTAAAATTTAACTTTCTCTCTTAAGCACAATTTTCATGTAACAGAAAGGCTAATAAATGGTTGTTGCTTTTCCAGATTATTATCTCATCATTTTGGCCAAACAAAACTAACCAACCAAACAAGCAAACAAAAAAAAAAAAAGAAAAAGAAAAATAATTTATGGTAATCTAAAATTCTATTTCATAATATCAAGGGTTTTAAATTTTAAACATATTTAATAGCCTTTTCAAAATTAAATTTTAGTCTCAAGTTTGTCTTTCCCAACCCCTGGCTTTTGGGTGCTGCACAGGACGCCTGAACCAGCCAAAAAAGAGGTAAACAGAATTATTTGGTAATATAACATTGCCAAAATAATGTCTAATATGTTATATTTTAGGGAATAATATTAACATATGTTCCAAAACTGTATGGAATGTCTAAGGTTCCTTTGTCTGAATATGTGCTATTAATCACAATTAAAGTTATTATGTTGGGTTATTGTAAACCACAAAAATAACCAAATTTCTTTGTTAATTGTGTTTCTAACTAACTGTATCCAAACTGCACCACCACCACCACAACGAAACACACAGAAGTCATAAAAAGCTAAAATGTTTATTAATATCAAGCAAAACAAAGAATAATAAAATGAACTAAACGAATAAAAAACAAAAACAAATTTTTACCTTTTATGTAGAACAGTGCTAATCTTTATCTTATTTTTCAGTCAAGAAAACTTGTCTTAAGCTAGCTACGGTCTTTAACAACTAAGTAAAGTATATACTCCTGTGAATAGAATTTAAAACGTATTTGTTTCTCACTGCCTAGTTACTCTAGAATTTAAAAACTAGTTATATGTATTCTTAACTTACAATATAGTTTTTTGTATCAGTGCATTAAGAATCTATTTTCTTTTGTAACTGAACACAATTTAAAAAAATGGTTATTTTAGCGAGGCTTTGACTGGAATAGTGTGCTCTCCTTTGAGGAATCAAACTTGACTTATGCAGCCAATAAAACCCCTGGAAAACTGGCCTCAAATTTTGCATACACAGTCCCTGTACAGGGTTTCTGATCGGTAGTAAGTAAATAATTTCACTTTCTGACAGGCCAGGAACGCCAAGTTATCTTAAAACCTCAAGAAGAAATTAAGTATTTAATGGTATAAATCCAACTCAAGTATTTAATGGTACAAATCCATGGCTGGGCTGCTTTAACACATCTTATCTCAAATTCCTTCTATATAACAAAGTTCCATCAAAGCCAATTTAAAAGGCCTATGTAACAAATAATTATTCCTGCTGCACGGTATACAAATAAATAAGCCAAGAATAATAAAGCAAACCAGTCCTACCATAATTTGTCTTTTAATAAAAATAGGAAACTGAGAAGTAAAAATTATGTTTCAAAAACTATAGCACACCTGTTGTTAAATTCTAGTTTTGCCTAATGTTTTTCCATTTTTATTATCTTCTACAGTTTAAGTTATATCCATTACAGAAAGCAACCTCAAGTCAAAGCCTAAAGAGCTGATAAAGTAACCCCTAACAGCCCAGAAAAAGCCCCATCAATGAAAAAAAAATAACATAAAAAATATTAAGCTGGAAATCATAAAAGCCAACAGAATCATTGTCATTTTGCAGAGAACTACCCCAAAACATCTACAAACGATGTTGCTCCTGCAGTCAATCCAATACCAAAAAACTTTCCGCCACCCCATCAGCAGGAAGTAGCCAGAAAGAACACGACACCCCTTATCCTTTTATAGCTATAGGGTCTGAAATGACAGAGCAGGAGCACCGTCATCTTGGACAAACACTGCCACTTTAAGTTCCAGCTGCCTTTCCAGCTTCATGCATTTCAAGGAAATCACTTCTTTTCTAACTACCAGCCTCCAGAAAAGAGCAGACAGTAAAACACAAATAAGACAGCTCAGGCACAGAGAAAGGCAGGGGAAAGTCTCTTGGGTGACTGCCAAACTTCACCCTCACACAATAGGCCTCAGTAAAACAGTGGGCCTTAATAAGCACATTCCTTTCCCTTCAGGTGCACTAAGACAGGGAAGCTAAAAGCAGATTCAGGGAATATGCCTGCAGCTGCTGAAAGATGTATGGGAAGAGACACACAACTCTCCCTCCCAGATAAGCACAACAAAGAGACACAGAAGTAGTCCAAGTCTCTGATAAATTCTCCCATCCTGAATCATTAGAAACTCTTAGTCTGTAATAGAGTGCGGCTTTTGACCTAACTCGTCAGAAGTCCCTCCCCAGGTTGGAAATAAACGTGTTGACTGTCGAGCCGTCCTTCTTCTTTCTCTCCTCTTTCCTTAATTCTTACAATAACAAAAACTACAAATTGGACTTCATTAAAATTAAAAACTACTGCTCCAGACTCTGTACAGTTTGGCTTTTAGTGCAACCAGGCATCCAGTGGGTATACACTCTGCAGTTTTTCCTGTAATTCTTCTTTCTGGGGCGTTCTTAGAATCAACTAGAGACTGATTAAATAACCTGTCAAATGTGAACTTGAATATACAAGCAGAATCAGGATTGTGCTTTCAAAGCCCACAAATGCGTTTAGATACTACATGGTGGCTTAATAAAAATTTCCTTTATCATATTCTAATTGCAGTTTGTTCTGCCAGAATCCACACCACCCTACACTACTTCTGTCAGATATAAAAATAGAAGATAAAAACCTGTCCAACTTTAAAATTGCCCATCTTGAGCCAAATTGAAAATCAGAGCACAGGCATTGAAGACAAAGGTTGGATGGTACATCCACTATTAAAAGAAGCTTCACTTCTGCATTTGTGCCTTAGCAGAAAGTGATTTCTGGGGTTGGAGATCTTGGGAATACATAAGGGGAAGTCACATGAGGTCATCAAGACCATTGCTGAAGAGCTCCAAATGTCTGTTTGGTTCAGACTGATGCAATAGCATAGGACAGAGATTGGCAAACTACAATTTGGTGCCTGCTTTGTGTGAATAAAGTTTTACTGGCACATAACTAAGCCCATTCATCTACATATTGTCTATCGCTGAGTTTGCACTGCAATAGCTGAGTTGGGTAGCTGCAACAGTGAGAGTGTGGCCTGCAAAGCCTAAAGTAGTGTGTGGCCCTTTACACAAAACTTTGCCGACCCCTGCCAAATAACATCATTATTTGATGTCAATCCAGATAGCACCATTTAGATGTCTCACAGACAAATCTAATGGGACACGTTTAAAAAGGCGTGCACCTCCATAAACCTGTTTCATCTTCAGTGTTCTCTCTCTCAGTTAATAGTACTACCATCCCATTTCGCCTGAATGAGAAGCCTCCCTTCCCTTTACCGCCCACATCCCATCCATTATTCTATTCCCCATCCATCAACACATCCTGCCAATTCTACTCCTCACTATATTTCAAATCTGACCATGTCTCTCCATTTCCACTACCATTTTCTTAGTCTAAGTCACCATCATTTTGATCAAGATGGACAACAGTTTTCTAACTGATCTTTCTGCCTCTAGTTTTGACCACCCTCTGCTTCTAATCCATCCTCCACCCAGTACTAACCAGAAAGATCTTTTTAACATCAAAATCTAATTTTGTAGCAAGCATAATAAAATATGTAGCTAAGATTTAATGAGCCTTTACTATGTGCTAGGCACAGTTCTAAGCACTTCGTATGTAGTAACTGATCTTAATCTTCACACCAACCCTATAAGGTAGATATTATTATCTCCATTCTTTAGAGGAAGACACTGAAAAACAGAGAACTTGTTCAGTTAAGCAGTAAACAACAGAGTCTGTTGTAACTGCTTTATTATACTACTCTACACACACACACACACACTGTATACATACAACTTATGGCTTCTCATTGCTCTTAAAATGAGTCCATACTACACACACACACACACACACACACATATTGTTTGTTTGTTTGTTTGTTTTCGGAGATGGAGTCTCATTCTGTTGCCCAGCCTGGAGTGCAGTGGCGCGTCCTCGGCTCACTGCAACCTCCGCCTTCTGGGTTCAAGCGATTCTCCTGCCCCAGCCTCCTGAGTAGCTAGGATTACAGGCACACATCACCACGCCCAAGCTAATTTTTGTATTTTTAGTGAAAACACGGTTTCATCATGTTGGCCAGGCTGGTCTCAAACTCCTGACCTCAAGCAATCTGCCTGCCTTGGCCTCTATTATTATTTCTTTTTTGATATAGGGTCTCGCTCTGTTGTCCAGGCTGGAGTGCAGTGACACTATCTCTGCTCACTGTAGCCTCTGCCTCCCGGGTTCAAGTGATTCTCCTGCCTCAGCCACCCAAGTAGCTGGGATTACAGGTGTGGGCCAACACGCCTGGCTAATTTTTGTATTTTTGGTAAAGATGCAGTTTCACCATATTAACAAGACTAGTCTTGAACTCTTGGCCTCAAGTGAGCTCCCCACCTTGTCCTCTTAAAGTGCTGGGACTACAAGTGTGAGCCACCGTGCCCAGCTGAGTCTATACTATTTTTAATGGCCAAAGACCATCACCTTGTTCTTCTCTAACCCCTGCTTACCTTTCCAGCCTGGTCTCTTGCCATTCACAGTCTTGCAATTTAAGCTGCAGCCACCCCTACTGCTGTAGCCGCCCCACACACACACACAAGGCATGCTCTTTTTCACCTGCATGCCTTAGTCATGTGATCCCCTCTGCTCTGGCTATTTATTCTCTTTTCTTCGCTCCAGCACGTAGCCAACTGTTGCACATCTTTTAATGCTCCAGTCAGGTATCACCTACTCCAGGAAGCCTTTGCTGAGCAATCCAGATTCATCCTTCGTGTTCCCATTATGCTGTGTTCATATCATTTTCGGTGTCCTTACTGTACAACTGTATAACTCTCCTTTTGTGCTTCTATTTTCTTCAGTAGACTGTGAGCGCTCAGCAGTTCTTCCACTGCAAAGGTCTTGCTTTACTCTGACTTTTCTGTGTTTTCTTGGACTTCCTCTTCCCAGCCTTTGGCATAGGCTACTATGGCAAAAAAAAAGAGTAGAAAGGGAGTATAGGATTTTGTCTTTTTGTGTATGAATGTGTGGAAAGGAAGTGTGAGGACATAATGGAGATCATGAACATATTTGGAGGAAATGAGATCACAGGATGAAAACATTTTAGAGCTTATTTTTGGTAGTTTCATACCAATAATCTTTAGGAGATGCTAGACCCCAAAATATATAATGGCTCAAACACAACAGAACTTTCTCTGTGATGTAACAGTCCAAAATAGGTATTCTTGTTCAGCAGGCTAGTTCTGCTAACATAGTTATTGAGGGAAGAAGGTTGACAGAATCCCCTAGATCACACTGGGTTATCACATCCCAGTCAGTCAGAAAAGGAAAAGAACGTGGAGGAGCATAGATGGGAGACATCTATAGGCCAGGCCTGGAAGTGCCACACAGCATTTCCAACAGTCAGAAATTAATCATGTGGCCACACCTCACTGCAAGGGAGACTGGGTAATGTAGTCCCCCTACGTGCACAAGGAAAAGAATGGTTGTGGTGGGAAACCAGTGACCTTCACAGATAAACCAACAGTAAAGTTGGGCAAGTTTACCTTTGGTGTTGGGTAAATGATGGAAGAGGTTTATTTCCTTTGTACTAGTAAGATAAATGGTGCATCTCTGTTTAACCTGTCCCATGGGAAGCTGGGGTAGTCAAACGTAGGCAGTATTTAAAATCATAGTTGACAGCTGAGCTCCCCGTTGAGTCACTCAGCAGGAAGTAGCAGCTGGAGAATGATTTGCAATGCAGATGATTCCTTAATTATTAATCCCTGACACGTTGTAAATTATCTTTGAGTAAAATCCCAGCTGGGTTAGTATACAATATCGTAATGCCAGCCCCCCAATATTTTTTCCTCTTTTGCATGTCTAGACTAGAGAGGGTGTTAAACAGATAGCAAAGTAGAAACCTGATTCATTACAAGCTAACCAAGAGGTGCTCAAAACAAAATCAAGAAAAATAAAAACAAAATATAAAAGGGAACTCATTTTCATTTCAAACCCTAGCCACAGGCATGGGCTTATTCCCTACCAGTTTGTGTTTGCCCAAACAAAGTGCACATTAATGATGACCTCATGTAGACTAAGGGAATGAGCAGATGTGAATCAATTTGAAATGAAATGTCTCCATAATTCTCTGCTAAAAGGCATATAAGTTCCCAGGAGAGCTTGTAAAACAGCTACCAAGGCTCTACTCCCTCCTCCATGCCCACCCTAGAGTCTCATTTAGTCAGTCTGTGGAAGGACCTGGGGATTTAGATTTTTTTAATGTTCCCTGGATGATTCTAATGTAAAATCAGGTTTGAGGAAGCACAACTCTGACGGGGTGGGAGGGAGAATATGAAGGCATGCCAAAGCATGAACCAAACAGAGTGATTTTGTTTTAATATATTAAAAAATAATGAACACTAAGGAAAATGTAGTTTCATAGTTTGACATGTAGAGCTGTCTCTGGGGTTAGATGCATTCACAGGAACCAAGAAAACAGGCCTCCTCTGGGGATTGGCCATACAATCCCTTGCCAGAGCTGACTATAACCTAGGAGCGGTATTATGACGGTAGACTCTCTCCTGGACATTCCAGATGCCTAACTTGTTTTCTTCTTTCCCCAGTTTGTTGCTCAGCCCAACTGCCAACAGTTGCTTGCCACCCTGTGGTATGATGGCTTCCCTGGATGGCGGCGGAAACACTGGGTAATCAAGCTTCTAACCTGCATGACCATTGGGTTCCTGTTTCCCATGCTGTCTATAGCCTACCTGATCTCACCCAGGAGCAACCTTGGGCTGTTCATCAAGAAACCCTTTATCAAGTTTATCTGCCACACAGCATCCTATTTGACTTTCCTCTTCATGCTTCTCCTGGCTTCTCAACACATTGTCAGGACAGACCTTCACATACAGGGGCCTCCCCCAACGATCGTGGAATGGATGATATTGCCTTGGGTTCTAGGTAAGTCAAAGGGACCAGGATCTATAGCCAGACTGCCTGCTTGTCCTGTTTAAAGGAAACTACTAGAACAGGCAGTCAGACTAGCTCTGAACTAGGGTACCTCCACCTCACCCCTATGCAGTGTGGTAGTCCTTTGTTGGGAGTCTCAGAAATGTAGTTCCTTCTGTCCCAGACCCTGGTCACTCAATATTTCCTGGTCCATGGCGAGATTAGCAGTACACCTAGGGCTTTCTTTTGCTAACCTAATATTTTCAAGGACAGGGAAGCTGTCTGTCAGTCTAGAGACAAAGCCAAGTTTCAGTCAGGACAGGCCTCAAGTAAGGTAGGCAGAGCAAGCGCTGAGCAGTCTATTCAAAGCCCCTTTTCCCATAACCAAGAGGCACATGAATCTGCTAATTTCTCAAGGCTACTCCACATGACCCAGTTCTTGTTCAGGGTCTACATGCTGTTTGGACAGTGATTTCACAACCAAGGGGGAAACCTGGGAAATTCACACACATCATGGTAAAAGCAGCCCTACCAGTAGTCTCCAGGCATAATTACATTGAACTGGACTCTCCAACACACAGCCATCTTCTAAGTCCTTGCTACTCAAACTGTGGTCCCCAAACCAGGAATATCAGTACCACCTGGGAGATTATTTGACACACAGAACCTCAGGTGCCACCCTGGATCTGAATTTTAACATGATCCTCATGTACTTTAAAGTCTGAGAAAGTGCTACCCTAAACGACAGCCACACTTTTTACCATTTTCTTTATTCCAATGCTGAAGAAACATCCATATCATCAGGTAAAATTTTACAAAACTTCTACATGATGAGAGATAAAAGAAAAAAATGAGTTATACATTATTTTGGGCCCCATTGCCTAGCTTTAGCCCCAACATCTGGTAATTTAATCCATGATCAGCTTGATCACCTCAAAATTCATTGAGAAGTTTTCTTTCCTGAACCTAGTGGAAACTAAGGACTGTGGGATAACACTGATCTAATTAATTTATTGATGAAAATACTCCCATTCCAAAATGGAAAGAAAGTAGAATCAGGCACCCAAAACAGCAACGGCATTCCAGTAACTATAGTAAAAATGCTAAGAGTAGTACCCAGAAAAGTATAACATATTGGTATTTTCAGGAAAAGCCTACCAGGTTTGACAAGTTCAAAACTTGGAGGTAGGGTAGGAAAGCAAGTGATTATTGTCTCTCAAGACTTCACTCCACTGAGACCCCAATTCCTTCCTTATTTTCATCCTTATTCACTTGGAGGGGGGAATCCTTCTATGATGACCAGGGCTGATCCTATGTAGAAATAAACTGTTTGCCTCCATTATTCAGGTTTCATTTGGGGTGAGATTAAGGAAATGTGGGATGGTGGATTTACTGAATACATTCATGACTGGTGGAACCTGATGGATTTTGCAATGAACTCCCTCTACCTGGCAACTATTTCCTTGAAGATTGTGGCCTATGTCAAGGTAAATTGGAATGTCTGCCATTTTTCCTTCACAGTAATTTTGTCTACATTAAGCTTTTGCACTGAGAACATAAAGAGTTTCAAGAAAAAGTGATGATGATGGCTCAATCCATGTGGGAAATTACCATATAAACAGACATTCTTTCAATGGTTTGTAAGCAGTGTCCACTTAAGCAAAGAAATTGGAAAATTGGACAATTTGCAAGTGAATCATTAGCTTCTGAGACTTTCAGGGTAAAAGTGTCTTCAGCTTTCAGTGTTTAAATCCTCTCTATGATGTCCTTGCCAACATAATGACCCAATGATGCTTGCATGGGACCAGGGCAGAAAATGTCTCCACAAGGAAAGGCTGACAATTCAGTCTCCAAGACTGTATAGTCAGTCATGCTTTTTGGCACTAATTTCCACATTAAGGAGTTTTAGAATGGAAATATGGCTGTTCCCCAAATCTCCAACAACTTCGTTTATTTTTATATCCCTAATATGCATATTGCATAAATTTTAAGACCTTGGGAGTTATGTAGAGCATGCATATTGAATGCAGTCATGAAACATTTTTGAAAGGAGACCAAGAGTAGGCCCTATACATGTGGTGATCATTTAACACATACTTACAACTTCCTTAAGAGAAAACGCTGGTGAGGAAAATGTTTGAGTCCCTGGTTAACGTGCCTGGGTGAAATCCATGTCATTCTGGCACTCTGATGACTAAGTAACAGTGTTAAGGAAAGGGAAAAGTTCTTCCTTTGGAAATGGTATTTATACATTGGAGGGACCATAAATTATCAATCTAGAAATTGGTGGGTTTTGTTTAAACAGGAAAGCTTACAATACGTGCTGAAGAAAAGGATTAACATTTGGGGATATGAAAAATGTATTCATAGATTCTCAACATTCGTTAATCACATAACCTGTCCGACTTTCCTGGAGGGGCTTCCAAAGAGTTAGATAGTTCTCCATCACAAAGTATAAGGAAAAATCTGCTCTATTAAGCTGGGTAAGTGCCCCTCAACTGGCATACACTTTATTCAAAGAAGACCTTTGCCAAGAAGTTGGAGTCCTTCCCAAAAAAGAATTTGCAAAGCAAGACAGGCTACATGCAAAATTTGGATTTGCAATGAGAATTTATAAATGGGGATAATCAGATCTACCCATCCACAGAAGTCTAGGCTAGATGACCTTCCCCGTGCAGGCTGAGCCAACTTCTATGAGGCAAAGCCATAAGAACTGCTCCACAGGGTCCTTGAAACGTTTTGAATCACCATTGTACTGAAGCCGTACAGAAGCACCAAGGAATGAGCTGGTCTTAAAAAATATCCTTCATTTTACTAGAGTGCAAAATTAGTCAACAATATCCATGCCACATCACATGATCTACAATGAGAACCAAAAGGCACATGCCAAAGTACACAAAAGGAACAAATATATATAAGATTGGCCCTTAGTCTCCCCAGATGATTCTACAAATGGAAAATAACCATTCTTTTGTTTTCTAGGATAGTACCACCTAGATCTATTCTACCACTGCCTCACTTCCATGTGTACTAATTAAATCTGGACTATGCTACCCACTGAGTTGTGACCTTTTCTTCCGTCAGTGCTTAGCTAAAAGCATAATAACACTCCCCTCAAATTCTTATTACTATTGAGTCCTTACATTAGGTTGTCCCTCTTCATATTTTGCTTTGGGGTTTGTAAATTAAATTCACATCCTTTGAAAGGCAAGGAGGCCAATTTTCTAATTGCATTCCATTTCAAAAGATGTAAGAAAAATCACTTGCCTCCAAGTATTATTAACCCAAGAGTCAGGAGACCTGAATTTAATTCCCACTCTGATACTCATGAGGAGGATTACCATAGGCAATCCCTCTACCTTTCTGAGCTGTAGATTCTGCCTCTTATAAATAAGCAGTAGATTAAACTAAATCAGTGGTGCTCAATCTTTTACAATTTTTTCCCATGGTAGCACATCTTTAAGCAGAAACTCACACAGTAATCCAATATATTAAAAAGCCCAAAGGACTGAGTTTGGCTTGACGAATGAGTGTTCTAAGCGTCCACTTTGGCTCCCACAGTAGCTACTAGATGCCTCCATTGAACCCCCAGGCTCTAAGGAATGCAGTTTGAAAACAACTGTGTTAGATCAGGGGTCAGAAAACTACGGTCTGTGGGCCAAACCTGGCCTGCTGTCATGTTCATATGGTTGCATATTGTCTACGGCTGCTTTAGGATTACAAGGGAAACATTGAGTAGTTGTGATAGGAACCATAGAGCCCACAAACCCAAAAATATGTACTAGCTGGTTCTTGACAGAAAAAGTTTGCCAATCTCTATGCTAGATGAGCTCCATGTTTATTTGCTGCACACACATGCTATATCTTTCTCCAAAGGTGCAAAGTATAGATTTACCATAAGAATCATCTTTCACACTTCTGAGTGTTCCACAAATTCAGATTCACCATCCCATGGGCAGCAGACATCTCTGAGGTTACAGTTCTGGATGTGGAGAGAGAAAACCCCAAATTATGAGCTATATGTGTTCCAGTTGATGATTTCTAGTTTTAAAACATAGGTCTGTTTTGTTATCAGCAAAGAGACTTTCACATATACCTCAAACCATTAAAAGCTGATCTATCATCTGTGCTGTGATATCAACTATCATATAAGTAACATTTAATAGAAATAGTGCTAGACTGAGTGTCTGGAGACCTGTGGTTTACTTCTTGCTGTGTGATCTTTAGCAAGTCACTCTGCCTCTCTGGATTTCCTCCATTTGTAAAACACACATAACCATTCCTACCCCTCACAGTAATGTAGCGAATGTTTGTTGGTGGAGGAAAAATGTAGAAATATAAGATTTGGCCAAGAGTACATAAAACTGATTGGCCACCTAAAAGTCTATCTGAAACAGAAGCACAAATGTGGCACGAATTCTCTAAGCTCCTCTAACAGTGAAGAATATTGGATACACAAAAGTGATTTTAACTGCACCAGTTTCCTCAGTTGTTGGAACTGAAGCACATTTTAGAAATGCTAACAATATAATTTGGCCCCCAATGCAACATTTTCTGAGGAAAGTTGTTTACATTTAGTCCTGAGAAATTGTGATATTTAAATGTGAGTTCAAGGCAATATGCTTCAAATTAAATTCTAGGCAAAATCTACTTCTGTCCTGGGAAGGTAATAATTAATTCCTTGTATTTCCATAACATCTCCCCTTATGGAGTACACAGACTTTTGCATATGAATACAGAATCACAAATATGTGCAGTGGGTAGGAGGCATTATCCTCATTTTATGGTGGAATTAAAAGACACAGGCAGTTTTAAGTGACAATGCCCAAGTTGGAGCTCAGATCTCACAATGAAGTCATCTTTCTATAAGGCTACTCCTAATGTGCCGGGGGCTGGAAACCTGGGATGAGTAACCAACCCAATAAATACTGATTCTTCCCCTCCTTCAACTCCCTGGTTCTTTATGTGTGCTAAAGGAACATTCTAACTTACAGGGTTGTCAAATGAACTGTAAAATACATCCATACACCACTATGTGGGACAGTACTAAATTCATTACCTGAAAGGTTGGCGTGCCATTTGCAATAGTGTAGAATATATTACAGCCTGCTAAAAATTCAGCAGAAAGCTCCAGTGAATGGCTCCCTAAGGATCCTCCATCAGTCCCAAACTGCAGTCAGCAAGGGAATGAGAATGAACACCGCATACCGAGAAGGCTGCATCTACCCCTTGTCTTTCAGTAACAGCAGGTTGTCCATGGTGTTCAGAACCCAATGAGGCATTGAGGAAGTGCATTTGATTTGAAATCTTTAGGAAGCAGTAAGATTTTTCCCCAGTACCTTGGGCATACTAGTGCCTCTGTTTCAGTGACATTCCCCAACAATCTGGTAAACCCACAGTTAGAAAATGTCTGTTGATAAACCACAAGTAGTTGCTCCAAATGATTGTTCTGAAATTCATTCTTCTATATGTATACATTTGGTTGGGAGTGGGAAGAAGAGACTTGTTAGCATCACATATTAATTGGGTGGGGCAAGAAAGACAAATAGTGTCATGTATGGGGTCTGTTGCACAATAAATGCTTGATGCATATTTTGGTGGCTTTGTTTGGGTATGGAAGAGATGATAAAAGGGAAAGGTTTATAAATGTTCACTGTACCTCTCATCTTGTGCACTTGTTGTTTCTTTCAGTATAATGGTTCTCGTCCAAGGGAGGAATGGGAAATGTGGCACCCGACTCTGATTGCAGAAGCACTCTTCGCGATATCCAACATTTTAAGTTCGTTGCGTCTCATATCCCTGTTCACAGCCAACTCCCACTTAGGACCTCTGCAGATCTCTTTGGGACGCATGCTGCTTGATATCCTCAAATTCCTCTTTATCTACTGCCTGGTACTACTAGCTTTTGCCAATGGACTGAACCAGCTTTATTTCTATTATGAGACTAGAGCTATCGATGAGCCTAACAACTGCAAGGGGATCCGATGTGAGAAACAGAACAATGCCTTCTCCACGTAAGACAATCCCTTTTCCTTCTTTGCCATTTTTCTGACTTTTCCATTTTTGCCCTGTTTTCAGCCTGCAGCTTCATCACTGCCGCTTGAATGTGAAGGCAGTGCTCACTGTGGATCCACCCAAAGGATCAGAGGGGGAGGAATGTTATTCTCTCGCTACAGGGTACTAGGAGAGGAAGTGAAGTTAGGTGAGGGAGGCAAGAAACAAGCACACACATGGGCTTCCAGGAGGTCATCTAGAGTTGGTTCTGAACTATGTTGGTAGCATTACATACTTTTAAAAGAATTAATTGGGGTGAGGTAGATAATTCCTCACTCAAAAATGTGGCATCCACCAAGGTAATGAAACAGCAAAGATATTCCTCTGAACAAGTGGCTACCAAAGCTAACTTAACTATTGTGATTCAAGGAAGGATGCAAAAATATCTTAATGCACCCTCATTCATAGGCGTAATCTAGAGAGGGGACAGGCCGGAGGTAGGACTAGAATTCACTCACCTGCTACATTAATTTAAGGTTTCAGGTGGGCCAAGTTGCATCCAGCATTAATTGGAAATGTCTTCTATTTCCACTCAGGACACAAGAGATAACTCATGATCTGTCCACGAGTCCATGTGCCTCTGAACACTAGGAATTCCTGTGCCTTTGCATAGTACTGTCAAGACCTACTTCTCGGGGGACCTTCAAGCCTTCAGAATGGCTTTTATTTTCTGATATCAATGCTATGGGAAATAGACAAGAGAAAACAAATCAGTACATGTCAGGCTATTAGGAGCTGTGCTGGGCTGACCCCAAATTCGGTGTCCTACACCTTGTCCATCTCCACCCCTACTTCTGGAGAGTGCAACTCATCACTGGTATTCACAGCAATGATCCCAGGGACATACAAGATTCTTAGTCATTAAACTAATATAGAACTTTTTCCTTATGACTCCATAAACCAACACAGTTCAGTGGACTTGGACATTGTAGAATTGTGCTCCATAACAAAGGCCAGAGAAAAAAAGAAGGACTCTGTTGAATGTGATAGAGAGGAAAAAAAACAATGCTATTTAGCCGATTCCTGTTATTTGTCTCTAACACCATTTCCTAAAATGGATTCACACAAACCACAGTTCAGTAGCATGTTAATAGACAAGAAGAACAGAATCTGTGATTAAACCTCCTATGCTAGGTCATGTTCCTTGTCTCCCTTTCCAAAACTCAGGGCTAAATCTTGGGTGGGGAAACCAGATTCATGTGCAAAGAGAAGGGTCCAAAATGTGTTGGCAAAGAGATAGTGCTATTTTGGTTAAGCCAACCAGGAGTGTATAACAGCAGCTTATTAGCTTGCTAGTGCCTCTTAACTAGGAAAGGCTTCCTCTCCTGCATTACTCCAGAGACAGAACTCACAGCAACCTGTTTTCAACATAAAGAGCAATTGTATAGTGGCTTGAGCACCAGGAGACTGCATTTGTTCCCATCAAAGTGTTGAACAGAATAAATACATGAATGAGAGGTGCCTTCCAGGAGGTCAGGTCCCTGCCAATTATGCTTTCATGTGTACTCTGCTGAGGAAGTTTATGAAGTGCTTCCTTGCAAGTTTGTAATGATTATTAACACCCCTGTTGCCAACTGACATTTTGCTCCCATCACTTGCCTAGCAGGGACAATTGACAAGAATGGGCACCTACCATATGCAAAATTATATGTTGGGGTGTCAGATACAAAGAAGCATTGTCATGCTGGGGCCAAATTAGCAGTAATGCTACCTCAACTTTCCATCTATCAGTTGAAATTTTTTTCTCCATAGAAGGCTGACTCATATTTATGTTTTCTTTTAAATGCCTCAACTCAGGCATTCATTCATTCATTCATTCACTGAAACAGAGTCTTGCTCTGTCACCCAGGCTGGAATACAATGACATGATCCCAGCTCACTGCAACCTGTCTCCCAGGTTCAAGTGATTCTTGTGACTCTGCCTCCTGAGTAGCTGAGATTACAGGTGCCCACCACCATGTCCAGCTAATTTTTGTATGTTTAGTTGAGATGGGGCTTCGCCATGATGCCCAGGCTGGTCTCAAACTCCTGACCTCAGAAGATCCACCCATCGTATCCTCCCAAAGTGCTTGAATTACAGGTCTGAGCCACTGCACTCAGCCTCAGGCATTTATAAATCTGTTAAAATACACGTTGCTCAGCCAGGAAGTCAGAAAGATTCTGCTTTTAGAGATGGGTGTAGTTTATGTATCTGGTGGAAAGTTTGGTAGCTGCTTATTGTCATCATTTTCTTTCTGATTCTCCAGAGATGCCATTGCTTTTCTTCCACATAAAAAGAAAAAAAAAAACAGACTAGGTACGAAGGAAGGAAAGAAGGAGAAAAGAAAGAAAGAAAAGGAAAAGGAAATAAAACAAAAAGGAAGAAAGAAAGAAAGACAATAATCTTTTCTCCTTAGGCATACAATTTAAGGGAAACTCATTGTCCTTGTTGACAACCACATGACAGTACTGCTAGGGGTTTGCGTTTGGTATTACATACTGGGAATACCTGGCCTTCATCTGCTGTAAAGAGAAATAATTAGAAAGACATTATCATTCTGAAGGCACAGGACTTGTGAGAGAAAAAAAGAAGCTAACTTGATCTAGCCCTCATCTCCTGATGCTTCCTAAATACACCTGACTGTTTCATAGGCCTCTCAAACACAGGATATCCACAACTAAATTCCTTATCCCTTATCTCCATATTTTCACCTCCAACCTATATCCCCTTTAATTCCTCATCTCATTAAATGACAACAGAGTCCTAGGAGTCATCTGGGACTCTTACCCCTTCCCTCATGAAACACATCATCAAGTATGTCACTCAGCTCTATCAGTTCTACTTTCAAAATATCTCTTGAATACCTCTCTCTCTCTCACACACACAGATGCACACACACAAACACACACACATACACACACACACACGCACACACTCACCCCACTGTCTTGGTTCAGGCCTAAATCATTTCTCCCAAGGACTGTGGCAACAGCCTCTTAACTGGTCTCTCTGCCTCCAATCTGATCTTCTCTCCAAACAATCTCTCCCACATGCTATGCAGAAGTTTCTTTCTAAATACCTGTCACATCCTGGCCCCTGCTGGCTTCATGCCTGCCAGAATATCTGAATCTTCTCCATAAAATCCTGCCTCTTTACCATAACACACAGGACTTTAGTAATCTGAATCTTGCCTCTCCAGTCTTTTACTGCTCTCCTCCTTAGTTAATATTTTGCTGTTCTCCAACTACAGGAAAGTGTGTCAGCTCTTCAGACCTTTGTACATCACATGCCATTCCCTCTGAATGGGATGCCCATTCTCACCTAGCCAGCCTGGCAAACTCTTACCCATCTTTCCAGCTGCTGCCAAAGTGCTACCTGCTCTAAAGCCTTTCATACACATTCTAACCCCACTCTCAGCTGCAGGCTTCTTCTGTGTTTCCCATGGCATTCTAAACATATCTCCATTACATTACATAAACTGTTGTGTTTCAAACATTTGTGCCTCTCTCTCCCAACAGACTGAGACTCCCATCTTAGTAAGTTTTGCATCTGCCATAGAGGGGCCTAAGACATAAAGGTGCTCCACATGGCTACTGAACAATTGAGTGAAAAGATGAAGATAAAGTTCAAAAGCAATCTGATCTTTTCAAGCTTTTTATTTAGGGATAATTGTAGTTACATTGTAAGTGTAAGAAATACTAGAGAGAGAAATCTGTAAATCTTTCACCCATTTTTTCCAGGCGTAACATCTTGCATAGCTGTAGTACACTATCACAACCAGGAAATCAACACTGATAAAATCCAGTAGCCTTATTCTGATTTCACCAGTTTTACATGCAAGCCATTTGCAACAACATGCATGGGCCTAAGAGTAATCTTGTCTTTAGTTGTAGATGATTAATTCTGCTTCTGCCCACCCTGCCCCCCAGGATGACTGAAGTATCTGGCCAACTCTGTCATTCTGCTGATCCACTTTGAGCTTGCTTTCAGCAAAAACCCTTGGCCTTTCTCCTACCTCTCTCATCCTGTACCTGGGCACGTGGCCCAAGAGCAAAGCTCTACATTGATCCCTACATATTTCTTCTCATTAGTTCTAGCCCCTTGCTCCAAGATGTTGAAGTCTGAGCCTTTATTCTGTCATCCAGTTTATTGGCTTTCCCTCTAGTCTTGTGTCATCTGAAGATCTAAGAAACATGCCATCGATTCTTACCCCAAAGCACTGAAAAAACTATCAGGCTTGGAATTCACTGGGTGGAATATTGGGCAGCTATTAAAATGATACACATGAAGATTCTGTATATACATTAAAAACTGTCTAAACCCAAAATGTGTAACTTTAAAAAAACACAGAGATTAGGCTGGGTGCTGTGGGTCATGCCTGTAATCTCAGCAATTTGGGAGGCTGAAGTGAGCAGATCACTTGAGGTCAGGAGTTTGAGACCAGCCTGGCCAACATGAGGAAGCCTCATCTCTACTAAAAGTACAAAATCAGCTGGGCGTGGTGGGATGTGCCCGTAATCCCAGCTACTCGGGAGGCTAGGGCAGGAGAATCACTTAAACCTGGGAGGTGGAGATTGCAGTGAGCAGAGATGGCGCCATTGCACTCCAGCCTGAGCAACAGAGCAAGGCTCCATCTCAAAATAAAAAAAAAAAGATATATGTATATAGGTAGATAGATGGATAGATTATAGATAGATAGGTAGGTAGGTAGGTAGGTATATAGATAGATGATAGATTGATCCCAGGCTGGGCGTGGTGGTTCAGGCCTGTAATCTCAGCACCTTGGGAGGCCGCAGTGGGCGGATCACCTCAGATAAGGAGTTTGAGACCAGACTGGCCAATATAGCGAAATCCTGTCTCTACTAAAAATACAAAAATTAGCAGGGCGTGGTCGCAGGCACCTGTAATCCCAGCTACTGAGGAGGTTAGGGCAGGAGAATCGCTTGAACCCAGGAGGTGGAGATTGCAGTGAGCTGAGATTGCACCATTGCATTCCAACCTGGGCGTAGCAGAAAGACTCTGTCTCAAAAACAAATACCAGTGATTGTATAAACTATGATTGCAACTATGTAAAATTAGATATACAAATGAATAATAATCTATAAAGACAAAAGAATGTAAAAATAACAAGGTGGAAGTTTTAATAATAATAATAATGAAAATAATTAATATTTACTGAGCACTAGGAACAGGCATTATTACAAATCAGCTTTTCATGAATCAACTCATGTAATCCTCACTACCATGCTATCAGGTAGACAGTATTGTTATTACCCATTTTACAGATAGGGAAACTAGAGTACAATGCAGTTAAGCAGGCTGTCCTGAGTTGCATAGATGGTAGGTAGTAAAGACAGGATTCCAATCCAGGCATGCAAGCTCCAGTCTGTACTTTTACCTAAGGATACAGGTGTGATACTGGTTTTGCAAAGGTATGTAAGATTTGTTGTATACAGTTGCAATAATCATGAATATACAAAAAGCTAAATAGGACAGAGCCATGACCTAGCAGGCCACTGCGACCTTCAAGGCTATTACCATTCCTTTGCAGCTACTTCTACTTAATCCGTGGGAATTTCTCCACCCATCATTCAGCCACTATTTTCCTATCTTATTAACATTAATACACATATAGCCCCCATCAAATACCCTTCTTTTTGTTCTGGTCAGGTCATAAAGGTTCTTATTGGTTATCTCTGGCTTTTCCTCCTAATTTCAGTCCATATCCTTCCTGATGCTATTATCACAGGATGGTGCTACTTATTTGTACTTTCTTTGGTTATGTGTTTCTCCTGTCATCTTTTACAGACTCCTTCAAATAAACATTTCTTCAACAATTCCCATGTACCAGGCAATGAGGGTACTGAGGAAGATGGAATCCTTATCCTTAAGAAGTTTATAGTCTAATGGAGAACACAAATAAACAATTAGAATATCTGCCATTATTAATGCTTACTATATGCAAAGTACTTTAAAGTGCTGAGCACTTTATATGCAGTATCTTAGGTGATACAGTTATGAGGTTATGTGCGTGGGCTTCAGAGTCAAAAGAGCTGGGTATAAATTCTACCTCTTGATACTTCCTGCCTGTGTGGCCACACTGTGCCTCAATATCTCATCTGAAAAATAGAAGAACAGTAGTTGCTACTTTATAGAGGTACAACCAAACATAATACAGTCAGCCCTTCATATCTATATATTTTGCATCCATGGATTCAACCAACCATGGATCAAAAATATTTTTTAAAAAATGAATGGTTGCATCTTTTCTTCTTGTCATTATTCCCTAAATAATACAATATAGCAACTATTTACATGGCATTCACATTGTATTAGGTATCATAAGTAATCTAGAGATGATATAAAGTATATGGAATGGGCCAGGCACAGTGGCTCATGCCTGTAATTCCAACACTTTGGGAGGCCAAAGCAGGAGGATCACTTGAGCCTAGGAGTTCAAGACCAGCGTGGGCAACATAGCAAGATGCCTGCCTCTCCAAAAACTTTTGAAAAATTAGCTGGGTGTGGTGGTGCATGCCTGTAGTCCTACCTACTCAGGAGACTGAGGCAGGAGGATCACTGGAGCCCAGGAGTTCAAAGCTGCAGCAAGCAATAATTGTGCCACCACATTGCAGTCTGGACGACAGAGATCTTTTCTCTAAAAATAAATAAATAAACAATCAAAATAAAGAAATAAATTTTTTATTCTCCCAAAAAAAGTATATGGGAGAATATGTGCTCATGTTCTACATAAATACTATGCCATTTTATATAAGGAACTTGAGCATCCATGGATTTGGATATCTGAAGGAGGTCTTGGAACCAATCCTATGCAGATATCGAGGGACAACTATATATGCAAAGCACTTAGCACAATGCTTGGCATGTAGTAAGAGCACAATAAATGTTAGCAATTAGTATTTATCCTACAAAGAACCATTTTTGAGATGAGGAAAACTTGAAGGTGAAAGAGGCTATGTAACTTTCCCAACGTTATTTAATAAATGGAGGGGTCTAAAGTTTTCTCTTAGACACTCCTCTATTGCCTCTACAGTGTGATTTGTGCATTTATGGAACAAGGCTTGGGTGCTATAGGAGCACAAAAGAGTAGCATCTAACCCAGCCTTGTAGGAAAGGAGTTGGGGCAGGCTTCTAGAGGAGGAAGGGCTTCAGCTGAGCCTCAAACATCAAACAAGAATAAGACAGAAAAGGAGACAGGAAAGAAGTAGAAGCTAGAGGTTGGGGGCAGGGTGAGGGTATTCTATCCAGAGATAGGAGCTTGTCAAAGGCATGGTGAAATGAGAAATAGCAGGTCCAGGGAACTGAGGAATGGGTAAGGATGACACCAAAGTGCCACCTGTGTTGGGATTACAGCTTTTGCTCCATTTAGTCTCTCAACATACAACTTGCAGAATACAGGATGATGTCACTGCTTTCTCCCAACAAGCCCTTATCTTCGAGTTCACCCTCCAGTTCTTCTTTGCTGGTCTGAATTAGGTTTAAAGGAGTAAATCCTCTTCATACTCCTACTTTTTGAAAGATTAATTCCTCATCTCAAAGATGAGACTTGCAGCAAATGTTCAGAGGACTGAATTCCCATTTCTATTCTACTGTACCCCTCTTAGCTTTGTGATCTATTTGTGGATGGCTCCCAAAATGTGCAAGTTCTCTCTTAACCACCTGGTATGGATTTGTCTTCTGTGCATTTAATATCAAGTTTTCTTGAATATTCGTATCTTCAGTCTATGCCCCTTCTTGAGCTAGAAACATATGGAACTTTGTTCCATATGTTGGTTTACTCTCTGCTAAATAAAAATGGACTAGTTGCTTTTTCTAAAATAATCCCCCTTTAAAATAAAAAAAAAATACTCCTTTGTTATTAAGATTCTAGGGTTTGTCAATAAGTCTTTCTATCCCTGTGATGACTTTATTATAGACCTAGCACCAAGTAATGCACCCCCACCACCACCAATGGTGGTCCTTTCCCTGTGTATTAAACTGAGTTTAGAAGCCACAGAGCCTCCAGCAGATGTCTCACCAGAAGATTCTTTTCCACCTCACATGCCAGTCCCTCATTTTACCTGGGCATGCTTTGCAGCAGGCCAGCTTCTCCTTATGACTAGACCACACTGTAACATTTTGAGTACCATGTTGAGGATATTCTCACTACCAACCACCAAAATGGAGGAATGATCTTTCCTATCCCTCCCCTTTTTCTCCTCTTGAACAATTTTATCTATAGGGTCTCCCCAACTAGAATATCAGCACAGTGGAAGGGACATTTATTTATTTATTTATTCATTCATTGTTTATTATTTATTTATTTATGTATATATAAAGAGAAATAGGATCGAGCCCTGTCACTCAGGCTGGTGTACATGAGCATAGCTCACAACAACCTCAAATTCTTGGGCTCAGGCAATTCTCCCACCTCAGCCTCCCATGTAGCTGAGACTACAGGCACACACCACCATACCTGGCTTTTTTTTTTTTTTTTTTGGTAGATACAGGGCTTTGTTATGTTGTCCAGGCTGGTGTCAAACTTGTGGGTCTAAGTGATCCTCCCAACTTGGCCTCCCAAAGCTCTGGGATTATAGGCATGCCTGGCTGAGGGAAGATTTTAAATGCTCAGACTTTTACTTTTAGGGAATGTTTGTGCCAGTCAATGGGACAACTAGCAGTAAACTCTATCCTCAACCATAAAGCATTGCAATTTTAATTGTTGTACGGGTACAAATGAAGGTAACATTATCTATGTGGGAAAAGCAACTAATTCAGTAAGACCCTATCAATCAAGATATTGATTACATATTTGCTCTAGTTTGTGGCCTTAGTGTCCGTCAGATAATCAACAAACACTTACTGAATGCATTCTGTGTTCAAGGTCATTCGACTTCCAGGGACTCTGGCTCCTCAGAATGACATTCCTACTCACTGCAGCTGCTTTTTAAAATTCTGAACTACAATCTGCCCTGGCTTCTGTTAACCAGCTGCTGTGCTAGCTGCTTGTGCTCTTTACTGCTGGCCTCCTGCCTGCCTGATTTCTGGTATCTAATAGACATCATCAGGTTTTGACTGTGCCCTCCTACCAGAGCCAGATTATTTAGCCTCATATCTTCCTCATTTTTCAACCCTCTGCCTGGCTGTGTGATGCCTTATATTGCCTGGCCCGGACTCCTGAAAATTTTGATCCTGTGATAGGTCTGACTTGCCATATTGTCTGGTTCTTGTGCCCTGGCCCCTGAACTCCAGACTCTCATCTTACTATTGATTCTCAAATGCTTCACCAGCTGGCATTTACTTTCACCAAACAGAAAGCAAATTTCTTCCTGTTAGGCTAGCTCTCCAGCAGTGTGATGCTGAAAAGATCATGAAATTTATCTATGATAATCAGAAAAGAGCCACTTAAGTTGACAGGGGCTATGTGCACATTGCCCAGGCATCCCTTAAAAGGGCTCCTTGAGAGTCAGGCCAGTGCAAAGCACAGCCTTAATCAAAATGAACTAGCCCTTATTGTGCAGCCTACTGACAGCAAAATTGTAAATGGGATTGAAATCTCTACTTTAATCTAGTGATAACAGTAATAGTAATAGTTTACATGTATTCATTCATTTATTCAATCAATGTCATTTAGTGCCTATTATGTGCCAGCTACATAGTAGCTGTATGGTATGTCTCTTCCTCCATAGAGCTTACATTCTAGTGGAGAGGGAGAGAAAATAAACATTTAAACCAAAAATTATCTAATATAATTTTATGAAGTTTCAAGTACTACAAAGAAAAGTAAACAAGACGATAGGATAGAGAACAACTGATAAAGATACATTAGGTAGAGCAGCCAAGGGAAGCCTCTCTGAAGAAGTAACATTTGAGCTCAGATGATAAGGCAGCTTACATGGCTGCCTTCTTGATGATAAGAAGGCAGCCATGTAAAGATCAGGGGACAGATCACATTCAGACAGAGGGACTCCTTAAAACACTTCTCACTTACCTCTAAAATGAACTGAAGAACAAATCCCTAAGCCTCTCAAAATACACATCAAGAACAACACATTTCAAGCACATTGAAAAATGCATCCATTCTTAAAGTAGCATTTCTTATGTTCTACATGGCTTCCATAGGCTTGGACAATGGCTAATCTGTGCCACACATGAGCTGGCTGCATTTTATTGCTGTATTCAGATTTCTGAATATAAAACAAAAGAAACCCTAGACGCCAAAAGCATAGCATTGCAGTTACATGTTTGGATGTGAAGACTAAGAAACGAAATAATAATTTGAGAAACCATCTAATATAGACTAATATAGTGGTTTTGGAAAGGCAGACAGACCTAGATTTGAATTCTGGCTCAAAAATTCCTAGTAAGGTATCTTTGGGCAAGTCATTCAATCTCTGAATCTCTGTTTCCTCATCAGTAACAAAATTTTATAAGGATCATAATGATAATGTATGTATGTAAAAGTACTTAACATGCTTATAAGTTCTCAATAATAGTTGAGTTCTCAATAATAAAAGTCTCAATAATAGTTGCTTAATGTATCATTAACAATGATCTGTATAAAGTGTTAATTTGAGAATCCTCAAGCTCCTCCATGCAGTTTAGAGCTATCTGGGTCCTGCAAGAGCCACAAAAGAAGTATCAGAAATGGTAATTTGCTCTCATGTTCACTCAGCCAGCAAAGGCCAGAACTCAGATTCTAATCCAGTGCTATTTAACCCAAGACCATATTAACCACTGTATTTATTGCCTCTTCATAATTAGAATGGTAAAAAAATAACATGGTCTGAAGACAAAAGAGAAAGTTTGGTAGAGGAAGTAGCTCTTGAAATAAGCCTTGAAATTTTTTAGGCTATGCATACACTGAGAAGAGGGAACGGTACTTCAGGTAGAAAAGAGAAGCATAAGACGTAGAAGTGGAAACAAACAAACAAATGGACATGGATGGTCAGTCTGTGTTAGGGAAGAGCCCAAAAAATGTGAGATCACCAGTCTATCTCTCACAAATCTGGCAGCCCCCTCATTAAGCAGATCACTTTACGTTTTCTCTCTCTTTTCTTGCTCTTAGAGAATTAACTAACCTGCTCTTTGATCTCTTTTAGGCTCTTTGAGACTCTTCAGTCACTCTTCTGGTCTGTATTTGGCCTTTTAAATCTATATGTCACCAATGTGAAAGCCAGACACGAATTCACTGAGTTTGTAGGAGCTACCATGTTTGGAACGTACAACGTCATCTCCCTGGTAGTGCTGCTGAACATGCTGATTGCTATGATGAACAACTCCTACCAGCTTATTGCCGTGAGTAGCTTAGCTTTACAAGGGTGCTGACTTTGGTTTCAGGATGGGGTAACATTGGCATGGCGTCCATTAGAAGCTCAATGAGAGAGTTTGTCTGCCTCAATTAATTTACATTAGCTTTCCTAGTTGTCACACTGAATTCTTTCTTTCCAATGCAATTCAGTTTGGACTCTTAGTCTATCGAATCTTGATCATCTAATATATTTCAGTGAATAAGATTTTCTAGCTACCTATTGAAAATATTTCTAAATTTCTGAATCCATTTCCTTGCCTCAGTGGAAAACTCAGGGTTCGAGCATGATTTGGCTACAACGTGTCACCTCACTCATCTCCAGGGTTAATTCAGCTGATCTGGTTCCCTAGGCAAGAACGCCCTATCTCCCTCTTCACTGCAAACATCTCCTGAAAATTAAGAATCCCACTGACAAGGATTGTCTTCTTAGAGAGAAACAGAGAGGGGAGGAGGTTACTTTTCTCTTATTTTAAAAATTAGAGATGGGATCCTGAGATGTTGCCCAGGCTGGTCTGAAACTCCTGGCTTCAAGTGATCCTCCCACCTCAGCCTCCCAAAGTGCTGGGATTATATGCATGAGTCACTGTACCCAGCCAGTGGCTATTTGTTCATTGAGTATATATAAGAAACTGTACCCCATTTATTTATTTATTATACTTTAAGTCCTGGGATACATGTGTAGAATGTGCAGGTTTGTTACATAGGTATACACATACCATGGTGGTTTGCTGCACCCATGAACTCGTCATCTACATTAGGCATTTCTCCTAATGTTATCCCTCCCCTTGCCCCCTACACCCCACAAGAGGCCCTGGTGTGTGATGTTCCCCTCCCTGTGTCCATGTGTTCTCATTGTTCAACTTCCACTTATGAGTGAGAACATGTGGTGTTTGGTTTTCTGTTCTTGTGTCAGTTTGCTGAGAATGATGGTTTCCAGCTTCATCCATGTCCCTGCAAAGGACATGAACTCATCCTTTGTTATGGCTGCATAGTATTTCATGGTGTATATGTGCCACATTTTCTTTATCCAGTCTATTATTGATGAGCATTTGGGTTGGTTCCAAGTCTTAGCTATTGTGAACAGTGCTGCAATAAACATAGGTGTGCATGTGTCTTTAGAGCAGAATGATTTATAATCCTTTGGGTATATACTCAGTAGTGGGATTGCTGAGTCAAATGGTATTTCTGGTTCTAGCTCCTTGAGGAATTGCCACACTGTCTTCCAAAATGGTTGAACTAATTTACACTTCCACCAACAGTGTTAAAGCATTTCTATTTCTCCACATCCTCTCCAAACATCTGTTGTTTCCTGACTTTTTAATGATTGCCATTCTAACTGGTGTGAGATAGTATCTCACTGTGGTTTTGATTTGCATTTATCTAATGACCAGTGAGATGAGCTTTTTTTCATATGTTTGTTAGCTGCATAAATGTCTTCTTTTGAGAAGTGTCTGTTCATATCCTTTGACTACTTTTTGATGGGGTTGTTTTTTTCACGTAAATTTGTTTAAGTTTTTTGAGGCACTCTTAAGTACAGTCCATTGCTGAATTTTTTTTCACCATCATGTTACCATTTAGATCAGCAGTGTTTATTACCCTAGACTAGACATGGTGAAGGTGTAGGATATGGGATCAATTCAGGCCTTGCCCTGGTTTTCTGTCAAAGTAGATATCTAGCTTAGCTTATTTTGTTTAAATCTGTGTATAATTCCTAGAAATTGGGTTTTAGGAAAGGAGTCCTCATTACCTGAGGTCTGATTTAGTCAGGCATTAGTAAATTTGAATGTTCAGTTTCTACTATAATGCTAGATTACCCTCTCTGGGTCAGTCTGTTGCTGAAAGTTTTTGCTGTAGCAGAGAAAGCACAGAATAAAAAGACCCAAGTCTTGTCTTCTTTTCTAGATGCTATTTCTCAGATTTTGTTTGCCACTGAGGAGTTATTTAGCCTGTATAAAATAAGCTCAAATTGTTACATATACATATATATGTATGTATATGTGCGTGTAAATATATATATATATATGTACATACACACTCATACACACACATTGTCCACGTCTTAAATATTATTGGTAATAGTGAATGTTTATGATCCATTTCCACTAAGGACAGAACCAACAAGGAATGGAGTAGGAGACTTTTGAGTTACCTATTTGGGAGAAATTCCTAACTATAAATGTCAAAGAAATAAATATATTTTCATAGGTGGGTCTATAGAATTTCTGTTATTGGAGAGTTTAAAAAATTAGGATATAAAATTGTCTTCTAGGATACTTTAGATATTAGGTATTTAGGTGGTAGAGAAGGGAGAGGATATAGTGGGGAAAAGAAGATTTGAGGTTGATAAACCAGGGACTCTAATACTGGCTCTGTCCTTTATAACTGTGTGCCTTTAGTAACTTACTTTCCCCTCTTGAGCCTCAGTCTCTTCATCCAAAAAGTGTGGGTTTTGAAATCCATGGTTTTTAATATCATTTCCAGCTCTGACATCCTATGAGTCTGCGCACCTACAGATTAACAGGATAGGCTCACAAGGTCCTTTCTAGCTCTGAAATCACGTTCTTCTATCACATTTGAAATGAAATATAATTCAGTTCTATTCATTTATTCCCCCTCATTCAAAAAACTAGGCCAAGAACTCTGAAATGAGTTATGTTCACTCCTAGTCTATCTTTTTGTGGGGGAGAGGGAGGCATAGAATCTCAGGAGTTGACTTTTTCATCCCATCTGCCTGGCATTCTATCCTTCACCTCTGCCAAAATGGTAATATTCATGCAAAGGCATGTGTAGTTTTCTCACTGGGTGTCTGACAGCTGATTGTTCCTTGTGACAGTAGAAAAGGGAGAGATTTTCTTGTCACCTAATGCAGGGTTGTGGTCTTTCTCACTGAGCTCAGTGATATTTTCTAGAAAGGGTGAAAATAATCACCACCAGCTCTCGTCACCACCTAGTAAGTTTTGTTTTAATGCCACCTACGGCTGCACCCAAAGAAAACTTGTTGGCACCCAAAGAAAACATCTACAATGGTAGATGGCTTAAATGGGGTCTATGCCATCTCATAAATGTGAACTCATGGCCAACCATTCTGAATAATATCTTTGCTGCCTTTGGATCTTATGAGAGTGTGTTTTTACCATTTGGAAAGAGATTCAGTGGGATCCTGATACTGGACAACCTGATTCCAAAAATATCTGGATCTGCTTAAGTGGTAAGGACCAGAAGGTAGATTTAATTTCATTTACAACAGCTCTGCTTCAGTACTGAACGCAATTTGTTCAAGGTCCTTGATATAGGGAGAAAGGTTACAGAAAGGGAAACTGCTGAAGACAAATTTCTCCTATTTTAAAACATATCACAGGCTGATTCAGTCTAGATAGGGACTGAGTTGTCAATATGCCTCACTGTGAATCTATTTTGTGTACATTCTAGGACAGTGCTCCAGAACACGAGGCAAAATCAGTCTCTTGAAGGGTTAAGCTCTTTGTCAATGTTCCATGCAGGATTCAGAGCTGCTGGTGATGTGGACATACGGCTCTGTAGCAATTTGTATTTCCATGTCAGAGGAGGCTCCACCTTAGTAGTGTATAGAGTTATGTTTAAGATACAGTGAAGCAGGAATCCCTCCAGGCCTGTGCTCTGTGGTCCCAGCATCAGCAGGTGAAGCTGGCCATATTGTATATTATTATTGTTACTGGCAATTAGCAGTGATTTACTTCTCCTTTTACTCTTATATCTCCCTCAATCTCCTGATTACTCTCAATGACACTTTTTAAAATACATCTACCTTGTCACTGCTGTCACTGATGTATAGGCACAAGCTCCATCAAGCAAGCTGCCCTTGTTGCCATTTTAATCAGATTCATCCATTAAAAAATATTAGGTGGAAGATATAAGATCAATCCCACAAATTTAATTACCTTAGGCCCTATTCCTACCCCCTACCCTACTCACAATGGACATCTCTGTTGCCTGAGATTAGTCTTTCCAAAACATAGTGCTCATAATGGTCTGTGATAAAGCCTCATTCAGTAAGTTAATAAGAACGCTTGGTTTCTTTGGCTGCTGTGGAGTATTTGCTCTAATGCTGAAAATAAGTAAAAAGCACTTGCCTCACTGAGCCACAGCCGCTGGATGGCTTGGGGAGGGTCCAAATGTATATAATTGGTTGTCTCCCTTAGGGTAACAGCATTTGGAGGCCCAGATGATGAATGGAGTCTCCCACTGTGGAAGACATTGATGCAAATGAAGACATTCATCCAAACAAACCTGGTACCACAAGATAGCAGGAAAGACTAGAGAGGGCTGTTGCACACCATCTAAATGTCAAGAAGGGCAGGTGGTCTCCCCACCCACATCCAGTCATCTAGAACCAACCTCAGATTCTCAAAGCTGAGACTATCAAAGAAGAGACTCTCAAAGCAGCACTTCACACACTATACCATGATTTTTAACCCTCTAACCAGGACTGATAACCAACTGCTATGCACTGATATGGCTACTCAACTGTTAAAATATTGAAATATTTCCATACCAGTTGGTAAGTAGCTACCACTCCAGTTGTACCTTCTGGGACACACCCAGACCTCCCTACAATCCAGCAAGTAAGGGGTAACATCTGGAACCGCCAGTAGAATCTAGGACTCTGTTCCAGAACTATAACTGGCCTCCATTTGGATTTATTGGTTTCTTAAATAGTCTGAATATCACTACAGTATGCAAAACCCTAAAATGCTCCCCCTAGATTTCCCACTCTAATCATCAAGACTATGAATATGATGAGATATCACACTTCTGATTACATTGTATTACGTGGTGAAAGGGATTTTGCAGATGTAATCAAAGTTAGTATTCAGGGAGATTATCTGGGTAGGTCTAATCTAATCACATAAGTCTTAGAAGCAGAGTTTTCTCCAACTGGTAGCAGAAGGAAAAGCACACAGGTCTTACATGGTGGCAGGTGAGAGAGAGCAAAAGGGAAGGGGAAGAGACCCTTATAAAACCATCAGATTTCATGAGAACTCACTATCATGAGAGCAGCATGGGGGAACTGCTCCCATGATCTAATCACCTCCCAGGAGGTCCTTCCCCCAACATGTGGGGATTATAATTTGGATTATAATTCAAGATGAGATTTTGGGTGGGGACACAGTCAAACCACATCATTCTATCCCTGGCCCCTTCCAAATCTCAAGTCCTTATATTTTAAAATACAATCATGCCTTTCCAACAGTTCCCCAACGTATTAACTAATTCCAGCATTAACCGAAGAGTCCAAGACCAAAGTTTCATCTGAGACAAGGCAACTCCCTTCTGCCTATGAGCTCAAGTAACTAAACAAGATAGTTACTTCCTAGATACAATGAGGGTACAGGAATTGGGTAAATACACCCATTCCAAATGGGAGAAATTGGCCAAAACAAAGGGGCTACAGGCCCCATTCAAGTCCAAAATTCAATAGGGCAGTCATTAAACTTTAAAGTTTCAAAATGATCTCCTTTGACTCCATGTCTCACATCCAGGTTACACTGATGCAAGTGGTGGGCTTCTATGGCCTTGGGCAGCTCCACCTCTGTGGCTTTGCAGGGTATAGCCCTCCATCCTGGCTGCTTTCACAGGCTGGTGTTGAGTGTCTGTGGCTTCTTCAGGTACATGGTACAAGCTGTCAGTGGATCTAACATTCTGGGGTCTGGATGATGGTGGCCCTATTCTCACAGCTGTAGTAGGCAGTGTCCCAGTGGGGACTCTGTGTGGGGGCTGCCACCCCACATTTCCCTTCTGCACTGCCCTAGCAGAGGATCTCCATGAGGGGGCTCTGCCCCTGCAGCACACCTCTGCCTGCACATCCAGGCATTTCCATGCATCATCTGAAATCTAGGTGGAAGTTCCCAAACCTCAGTTCTTATCTTATGCCCACCCACAGGACCAACACCACATGGAAGCTGCCAAGGATTGGGGCTTGTACCCTCTGAAGGACAGCCCAAGCTGTACCTTGGCACCTTTTAGCCATAGCTAGAGTGGCTGGAAAACAGGGCACCATGTCCTTAGGCTGCACACAGCAGCAGGGGCCCTGAGCACAGCCCAGGAAACCATTTTTCCCTCCTAGGCCTCTGGGTCTGTGATGGGAGGGGCTTCTGTGAGGTCTCTGACATGCCCAGGAGACATTTTCCCCATTGCCCCATTGTCTTGGTGATTAAGATTCGCCTCGTCATTGCTTATGCAAATTTCTGCAGCTGGCTTTAATTTCTCCCCAGAAAATAGATTTTTCTTTTCTATCACATTTTCAGGCTGCAAATTTTCCAAACTTTTATGCTCTGCTTCCTATTGAATGCTTTGCTACTTATGAATTTCTTCCACTTGATATCTTAAATCATCTCTCTCAAGTTCAAAGTTCCACAGATCTCTAGGGCAGGGGCAAAATGCCACCAGTCTCTTTGCTAAAGTAAAGCAAGTGTTACCATTATTCCCATTCCCAATCAGTTCCTCATCTCAGCCTGGACTTCATCATCCATATCACTATCAGCATTTTGGTCAAAGCCATTCAATATGTCTTTAGGAAGTTCCAAGCTTTCCCACATCCTCTTGTCTTCTGAGCCCTCCAAGTCTCTAGGAAGTTCCCAACTTTCCCACATTTTCCTTTCTTCTTCTGAGCCCTCCAAACTGTTCCAGCCTCTGCCCATTACCCAGTTCCAAAGCTGCTTCCACATTCTCAGGTATCTTTACAGGAGTGCCCCACTCCTGGTATGAATTTACTGTACTAGTCCATTCTCATGCTGCTATGAAGAAATACCCAAGACTGGGTAATTTATAAGGAAAAGAGGTTTAATTGACTCACAGTTCCGCATAGCTGGGAGGCCTCAGGAAACTTACAATCATGGTGGAAGGCACCTCTTCATAGGGCAGCAGGAGAGAGAATGAATGCCAACAGGGGAAATGTCAGATGCTTATAAAACCATCAGATCTCATGAGAATTCATTCACTATCATGAGAACAGCATGGGGGGAACTGCCACCATGATTTAATTGCCTCCCACTGGGTCTGGATCCCTCCAGGACACATGGGGATTATGGGGATTATAATTCAATATGAGATTTGGGTGAGACATAGCCAAACCATATCAGGCATCAATCTGAAACACAAAAAGATTTGATGTACATTGCTGGCTTGAAGATGGAGTGAGGCAAGTAGTAAGAGATTCAGGCGGTGTGCAGGAGATGAAAGGGGTCACCAGCTCTCACTATAGAAATGAATTCCATAAACAACACAAACGAACTTGGAAGCAGATTCTTCTCCAGAGCCTCCCGATAAGAGCTCAGCCACATTGACTCCTTAACTTCAGCCTTGTGAAGGCCAGTATGACTGGAGTGGAGTAACCAAGGGAGAAGAGGGAAGTAGGAGATGGAGTCAGAGAGGTAATGGGAGTGAGTGACAGATAACATAGGGCCTCATGGACCATTGGAAAGATCTGGGCTTCTATTCTAAGCATGATAGGGAGCCATGGGAGGGTTCTGAGTGGAAGAGGTACATGATCTAACTTGTATTTTAGTAAGATTGCTGTGTCTGATTCGAAATAGACCAGAGTGGAATTGGGGCAAAGACAGAGTGCAATTATGAGACCATTGTACTAATCCAGACGAAAGCTGATGGTGGCTTTGGCCAGGTTGGTCATGATGGCAGTGATTAGAAGTGGTCAGATTCTAGATATATTTTGAACTGGATCAGATGTGAAGTGTGAGCAAAAGAGAGTAGTGAAGAATGCCATCCAAATTTTTAGTCTGAGTAACTGGAAGGGTGGAGCTGTTCATTACTGAGATGGGGAAGAGTAGGAAAGGAGCATGTCTGGTCGGGGAGGGAGGTGAGACAGAGATCCAGAGTTGACTTTTAGACATGTGGAACTGGAGATGCCTATTAGACATCCTGGTAGAGGCACTGGGTAGGCAGTGGTCTACAAGTCTGGAGGAGAGTCCAGGCTGGCAATAGATATTTGGGAGTTGCCAGCACACTCATAGTATCTAAAGCCATGGAACTAGATGAGATCACTAAAGGAGTGAGTGTGGGGAGAAAAGAAAAGAGATCTGAAAATGAAGTCTGGGGCACGCTGATACTTAGGAGTTGGAAAAATGAGGATGGATTATCCAGAGTCTGAGACAGAACAGCAAGAGGGATGGGAGAAAAATCAAGGTAATATACTGTATTATAATACTGTATTATTCCAGGTATGCTAATAAGTCACATGCTGGTAAGTGGTACAGTCTGGATTTAAATTGAGATAGTCTAACCCCAAGACCCACACACAGAACCTCTACATTATCATGTTGACAGTTACCTTGAGGGCAAAAAGCACCAGAAATGTACTTTCACTACAAGGGCCCTAACACACCTTCTTTCCTTTCCTCATTTTATTACAACTCTGAACTGTTCTGTCTCCTTGTCCTATCAGTTCTAGTGATAAAACGGCTCATTATAATCCTGAAGGGATGAAGAGCCCAATAGCTGCCCTAATTTATTCCAGGATAAGAATCACTGATGCTTCATCAACATACCCACTGTCTGTATCTCAGCTCCCAAGAGTCATCTCTTAAGAAAACAGAACAAAACATAAACCCTGCTAGCTTTTACTTCCACTGAATAGTCCAAACCATGGAAGCTACAGTAAGTCTAAGGAATAGTATAGTCTCTAATCAGGTGAAGGAGTTGCTCAGTTCAAGCTGTAGGAATATCATGACATTGGAGCAAAGCCATTTCAAATTTTAATAACTGTCTCTTCCCTTTGGGATGCCCTGAAGCAATTTAGGTATTTTTCTCATTTCAGCTTGTGCTTTTCCCTGTTGCCAAACCATTGTCTGGAATCTGATCAAGGGTTACTACATTTCACTGGGGAGAAAAAAAACCATTCAGAACTATGGAGGACATTTTAATAGTGCCCTCCTCCCTTGGGTAATGTGGAATCTATGAACACCTGCTGATAATCTCATTTCAGTCAACAATTTACATTTTCTGGTAGATTCTGTAAGAGAGACAAGAGCTAGGTGCTGTAAGTGGTTTAAAGGGAAAGACACAATTGATACCATTAGGGAGCTTGAAGTCTAGTTTAGAGGGGAAAGTCTGTCATGAGTAAAATAACAATAGCACTATTGTCATGAGTATAGTGGCAGTGTTTTCAGAAAGCATGGGCTCAAGAGTAGTCAGACTGCCTGGATCTGAAAACCGGACAGCCACTTACTGTGGTTTTGGGCAACTTGACCTCTTTCTGCCTCATTTGACTTCTCTGTAAAATGGGGAAGATAACCAGGCTTTTTATTTGTTGCTTACTCTCAGATCTATTCCCTCCCTGTTTCTTGTATCAAGAAAACCACATTTGTCACAATCCTTTACCCTTTGGTGTTTGAGCAGATTCAACCAATCAGATGGTAGGAGGAAGGGAGAAGCTAGACTATTTCTTTCCCATCCCAACCTCACTTATTGTGGTGCCTCCCATAGCAGCTGTAGCTCCTCTGGGGCTCACCTCCAAATACCACCAACCATCTCCTCCCTACTTGGTCCCAGCTTTTGCAGAGACTCCCCATCTTGGCTCAAACTCCAGCCAGAGTGCACTAGTCTTGGCTCTAGGAACACTACCTCTTCCCGCTGACCCTCAAACTCCAGGGATAAGAGGGGCTCCCTGTTGTTGCTAATCTCTGGGTTGTCTCACTATTCCCTTTTTAACTTGTCAGCTCTTACATCATCTGTATAACCAATCTCTGTATTAAATCTAGATTTAAAAGTCCTGGAGTAGGCTGGGCATAGTGGCTCATGCCTATAATCTCAGCACTTTGGGAGGCCAAAGCAGGTGGATCACTTGCGACCAGGAGTCAGAGTTCTAGATGAGCCTGGCCAACATGGTGAAACCCAGTCTCTACAAAAAATACAAAAATGAGCTGGGTGTGGTAGAGCATTCCTGTAGTTCCAGCTACTCGGGAGGCTGAGGCACAAGAATCACTTGAACCCAGGAGGTGGAGGTTGCAGTGAGCTGAGATTGTGCCACTCTACTCCAGCCTGGGTGACAGAGCAAGACTCTGTCTCAAAAAGAAGGAAGGAAGAAAGAGGGAGGGAGGGAGGGAGGGAGGGAGGGAGGGAGGGAGGAAAAAGAAAGAAAGCAAGCCCTAGAGTGATTTCTGTTTTCCTGGCTGCACCCCAACCAACATGTATCTGATTGAATTGCTCTGAGGTACATTTAGGAAGTACAAATTGAACTGAGCCCTAAAGAATAGGTCAAATTTGGGAAGACAGAAAAGTGGGAATGGGGTATCAGATCTCATTTTTGGCAAGGAAATAGCTTGTACACTAGCAGGGATTGGCCTAGTGTTTATTAAAGGCAGCAACACTGTAAAGACTGGCTTCAGTCTTCTCTGCCTCCCATGCTTTAATTCCCCAGGAAACTATCTTTTCAATAGGCAGTGAAGTCCTCCCTTCCCCAACAAGGAATTTGCCCCAACAATGAGGAGAAGCAAATACAGTAGTCACATCTCTAGGAACTGCGTGACAAAGTACAGAGCCTACCTTTAGAAAAATAATACAAGGAGATGAGGTTTGTTGATGTGTCTTCCCACATCCCAAATCTGGGCCCTCACATTGCAGTCTAGCTGACTCAGCACAGAACTCTAGACTGCCTGACCTAGAAAAGCCCCAGGCCCCTCCTCTAGGCCCAAACTGAGCTCCTTCTCATTCACTAAGGCTTAAAGAAGTCAGTAATATGAATGTAATAAATAATAATATCTAGCATATAGACAAGTCTTTATTAAATGGCAGGCACTAAGTACTTTCTATCTTTTACTATTATAGTTACTATAATAACTACCAATTCTTAAGCATTTATGTGCCAAACACTATACAAAACACTTTGTACAAATTATCTCATTAAATTCTCACACCAACCTTATAAGGTAGGTACTATTACTAAGGACATTTTATGGGTGAGAAAACTGAGGCACAGGGATAAAAGTAACTTGCCCAAGGGCACATTTTTTTTTTTTTTGAGACAAGGTCTTGCTCTCTTACTCAGGCTGGAATGCAGTGGCACAATCTCAGCTCCCTGAAACCTCCACTTCCTGGTTCAAGCAATCCTCCAGCCTCAGCCTCCCGAGTAGCTGGGACCACAGGTACATGTCACCATGCCCAGTTTATTTTTCTATTTTTTGTAGAGATGGAGTTTCACCATGTTGTGCAGGCTGGTCTCAAACTCCTGAGCTTAAGTGATCCGACCACCTCGTCCTCTCAAAGTGTTAGCATTACAGGTATGAACCACCACACCCGTCCAAGGGCACACTCTTAATAAGGTCTGTCTAACCCAAAGTAACAAAGATATCTTACTTCCTCCTTTCCTGCCTGCATCTCAAGCCCTCAGGCCCTGATACACAAACCACACCAGACTCCTGCCCAACCTCAGACTTCCCTGGCTTCACCCTTCCCTTTGGTTGACTAACTTGCTGACTGTTTATCCTTTAAGTACCCTTTCTCTTGGTTTTGGACACACAGTGACTTATTTCCTAAACTGAGACTCCCTATCACCACCCCCAACACACACCGACTAGCTCTCTTTTTCTCATTTAGTGTGTCCAGCCAACTTCACACATCCAGTTTCTTCTCAACTCTGCCCCTAATACTTCCAGCCTCCCCAAATGAGCAAGCAGACAAACACAGCCACAGGGAGTAAACAAGCCAGCACTACCAAGCTTATTTGCATGACAAGAATTCCTCATTAAACTAACACATCCTGCCTTGAGACATCTCAGCCCTGTTCTTTGCCAGACAACTCTTTGCATGCCTAAAGCCTCTCTTGACATTATACTCACACTAGTAAATGGACTGTACAATATCCAGCTTCAGGGGAGGAAGAAGGAACATTCTCTCTGCAAACGCTGCAGGGGGCACCAAAGGCTGACTTTTCAGGCAGACCTCCCTATCCTCCCTGGGCCTGGCCTGGTCCTCCCCCTGGTGGTTTGAGACAGCAACAGATTTCTTGGTAATTCTGTATCAATGCCTGCTTCTGGTTTTGTCAGCAAGCTGAGAGGCTGCATCTGCTGGGGATGAGAGCTCTTTGCCACAAAATTCTCAGGGTACTTTGTCAGGTCTGTGCCGACCAGCAATCTCTGCTTCCAACAGCAGCAACATCCTTTGATACCTGCTTCTACATGCTAATGATTTTGGTGACTGACAATGATGCAAGTGGAAATGGGATGAGGACAAATGAAAAGATGTAGATTTTCTTTCCCTCTCCTACATGGCAACAAAACAGGGCAGATATGTGAGCTACTCCTCTGGATCCCAGACTCAGCTGGGATGTTCATCAGGAACATCAGTAATTGTCATGGAGACTCTATCTTGGGTAACTCAGAAACAAGACCAACTATGCCAGTGACAAAAAGGTTCCAATGCCCAAAGAATACCTTTCCCTATCTGCTGGCTGATATTCTTCACTCTTTCATTCATTCACTTAACAATAAATTAACAATTGAATAAATACCTATTGTATGGATAAATGAATAAACTTAATAACTTAATAAACATGTATTGAGGCACTACTATGTGCCACACTACATTCTTGGCGGTGGGAATACAATAGGTTGTAGGTGAACAAGACAAGCTGGGTCCCTGTTCTCATGGAGTCTACATGGACTCTCCAATCATGAAACAACAGTTTCAAATTTCACTATTTGCATTTTGTTTCTTTACCTTTAGGCTGCCCTTAACCTTTTATGGGTCACAGACTTCTTTAATAATCTGATGAACATGAACAAGAAAAAAGCATATATGAGCAAACATACATAGAGTTTAGCATCTCAAAGGGTTCACAGGCATCCTCTCATTATCATCCAGAAATTCCTTAAGATTTGCCCTCAGTTATAATGCAAGTATGCTTTGAGCTATGAGTAGGTCACTTAGGACTCAGTGTAAATGAGTATGTCCAGTCCCTTATTGAGATCAGGTTTTCCTATGTGGCCAAGCAAGTGAGAGATATCATAAGGGAAATGTGCCTGAGGAATACTGGGGAAGGGACAACAACAAGAAAAAGAGATTGGAGGCACTGAAGGAAAATGTCACCATCATCACAGTTTTGCAAACAATCAGGTCTGAGTAACAATCCCCAAGCCAAAAGTGCCTTTGCCCACTACATAAAATAACAATTACCCATGGATACTCCTGAGATAAAAATGACTATGTTTTTATTTCAAAAAATGTCAGAGTTGAGGTTCAGAAAGTATTGCTCTTTGTGGTGTTCCTGGACCCCTGTCCGCAACACTCTGAAGGGTGGTGTGAACCAAAGGGTACCCCTGAACCTAAAACAAAAGTTAAAAAAAAAAAATTGATCGTTGGGGATTACTTAGCCTTCCTACTTAAATTGGTCTCTGAATGCTTTCTTCATAGGATACAAACAACATTTGTAGACAAGTCAAATGTCCGTGGTCCAAAAGTCATTGTCTGAGGGTGTGGTTCTTCTTGGCTTCTGCCTTATTCCCATAATCCTTGTTTTGGGCACCAGGAATCAGTTGACTAGAAAGCTAAGAGATACAAACATTATCTATTTCTGAGAAACTTGAGGTTTTAAAACTAAACGTGAGTTCTAAGTTATTAATATTAATAAGGCCTCTCTGTCTTCCTGTGGTCCCTGAAGCCCTGTGCCATAGCCTGGCTCAATGTGAGAGGCAGAATGGGCAAGGAGGTGTCCTTTAGCTATAACACAGAGGTCAAAATACCCAGTGGAGCATCAGAGGTTACAACCCACTGTACTACCCTGCCTTATACTTGAGATCTGACAGCAGAATTACATTATCTCAGCTGTCAAGGTAAATCTGCTTTTCTTTAAAAGAGGAAATAGAAAAAAATCTAAGAGTAAAAATGTGAGAGGTGAAAGACATTGTTATTTCTCTCTTTTCTCAAAGGATTTTGCTTTTTCCTCTGTTTTGTTCTCTATCCCAATTTCCCCCTGAGTATGTGAACTTACAGAATTACTGGGTCTACAAAATTGTGAGCTAATCACAAAGATTTGTCAAGGAATGTATTTATCTCAAAGCCCTTCCTAATAAATGTAGCACATTGGGAATTTCCCAGAGTATAAGGCAAGAAAGTACTGTAGGCCTCCTCATTCATTAGAAAATCAACACCAATTATTAAAGAAGGTTTGTACTAGTGTGATTAGAATCATCTCAACTGATTTCATCAAAGCTCCCACTGCCTTGGCCCTAAAGATTCTTGGGGTATAGGGAAGTTTCCATTGCCTGATGGATATTCTAGGTTATACCACAGGGTTTTTCTTTTAATACCTTATTTCATACATTTCATACAGGCTCACTAATCCACTTAGAGATACTTTATGTTAAAATCTCTCCATTCTTAAACTTGGATACACTTTCTGGCCCATAGTAGGCTTTCATTTAATATTTATTGAATGGATACATTAATTGCTAATGCATAAGACCTCCCAGAATATTTTAAAATGAAGGCAGAACAACTGACAAAGCTAACTAAACCTAAGTTTACTGTCCTCTTGTTCAGGGGTTAGCAAATGCTGTCTGTAAGGGGCCAGATAGTGAGTGTCTTAGGCTTTGTGGACTCTGTCTCAACTATCCATTATAATACAAAATGAGTCACAGGCAGTACATAAATGAATGGGCATGGCTATGTGCCAATAAAAATTTACTTATGGACACTGAAATTTGAGGTTCATATAATTTTCAAGTGTCAAAAATAGTTTTATTTTTTCAATCACTTAATAATGTAAAAAATCAATCTTAGCTCATGGGCAATACAGAATCAGGTGGCAGTCCAAATTTGGCCTGCAAACCATAGTTTACACCCTCGTACTCTAGTTGCTTCAAAGTGTGTCTATTTTCAACCTTTGAGGACTAAAACTCTGCAAAGACAAGGGCTCTGCTTTAGGTTTTCTCTATAGTCCTGTGATGCCTGGTAAAATATGGTGCATATAGTGGATACTCAATAAATACCTTTTCACTGATTGATAGAGAAAAGGCTGGGGAAACCTCTGATCTATAGTTTGTCAACTGTGTTAAAAAACACATCATGTCAGCCAGGCGTGGTGTGTCACACCTGTAATCTCAGCACTTTGGGAGGCCAAGGCGGGTAGATCATGAGGTCAAGAGATGGAGACCATCCTAGCCAACATGGTGAAACCCTGTCTCTACTGAAAATACAAAAATTAGCTGGGCATGGTGGCGTGTACCTGTAGTTTCAGCTACTCAGGAGGCTAAGGCAGGAGAATCATTCAAACCTGCGAGGCAGAAGTTGCAGCGAGCAGAGATCACGACACTGCAATCCAGGCTGGTAACAGAACGAGACTCCATCTCAAAAAAAAAAAAAAAAATACATAAGGTCAATTTATATCCATTGCAAATGTTTAGTGTTTGGAGATCAATAAATTTCTATGGTAATGGGTAGGGGCATTATCTAATGAAAAGAAAATCTACCCAGATGTAGATTTCATAATTATAGTTAATGCAGTTCTTTATACTTTCCAAAGCACATTTACATAATATATTATCTGATCCTCACAAGAGCTCTGTGAAAGTAGGCACTATTATCTGAATGTTACAGATGAGGAAACAGGCTTCCAAGACTTGCCTAGGGTTTCACGGCAGGTGTGGTTTTTTTCATTCATTCATTCTTTCCATAAGAACTTGTGAATCTGCTATGTGCAAGGAATTAGATGAGAGGGAACTCAGATCCAGTGACCCATGAAGTGATTTTCAGAAGCTATCTAGAAGATGGAAGTATGGCTTGGGAAGTTAAAATTTAGCTTCTGATAAGTGAGGTAGGAAGTTAGAAAACACACATTATGACTATCTGAGTATATGAGACCAGTAACAATTCTAGCTGGGGACAGACCTGCAGCTTTTCCCATGTCCCAAGTTATAAGGCATACCTCTATCTTCACCCAGGCTCAGAAATGAAGTCCTGATTGGCTTAGTGCATTATTTCTGAAAACTGCAATTTGAACTCAGCAAAAACCACCATTCTCACCATATTATGGAAGAGGTTATCTCACTCCCCAATGGAAAGACATAGGCTGGAAGAACGATCTGTGCCTCCTTGACTTAAAGGCTTAATGTACATCTCTGAAGATGTCCAGTAAAGGTGACAAGCAGTTAAGTGGGATTCAGGAGTACCATATCTGCTATGAATGGTGCTCCCAGAATTGTGCAGTATATGACCTGCACAGCTGAATGCAGGATCTCTAAAAGGTCACTTCTGAAGCAGAAAAAGCTGCATTGTTTTCTGCAGGAAACAAGCAAAAGAGAAACCTGGGCAGTCAAAGGTCTATATGCAGGGATCTGTTCTTCAAAATCTCAAATCCCTGATCAGGCTCTGTTTCTGTTTCCACACATTTTGCAGGAACCTTCCTGATGCCGGTGCACTTCCCAAAAAGATAGTATATCTCAGTGGTTAAGAACTTGGCCTCTAAAGTCAGCCCCATCCAGATTTGAATTGTAGTCCACCAATTTCTAGCTGTACATCCTTAGACAAAGTTCTTCACTTTGGTGAGGCTGTTTCCCAATCTATAAAATGGAAATAGTAATGGAACCTATCTCATCATGCAGTTATTAAGATTTAATGATATGCTTGAAAAGTGGTAGGTAATATTGCTGAGGCTCCCCTCAGTTTCATATCTGCCTTTGGGTCTTCAATTAATTTCTTCTACAAAATTGTACACCTGTTTTGTGCCAGACTCTAGGACTGACCTGTAAAACTACAATAGTGAACAAGACAAAGTCTCTAACCACAGTGGGCTTTGATTCTACTGGGACAGCCTAAGAATAGGCGAATAGAGAGGAATCCATTAATAATTATTTATTTGCAATTATTGGTATGAGAAAAAACAGAGTAACAAAGAAGTACACTTTAAGTTTGTTGCTCAGGGAACGTCTCTTTGAGAAGGTAACACTTGAGCTGAGAACTGATGGATGAAAATGAGCCAGCTGTATGTTCCTGTTCAGGAAAAAATAATTGAAATATATCAGGCAAACATTTTCCCCCAACTGCTGTCTTTTTATCCAGGCCTTTAGGCCTCAGGTCATTTTAAAGAGGTTCTGGGGGAGTCAAGCCTCAAGTTGCAATTTTACTGGGGAAATTAGAGAGGGCGGAAGGAGCATTTGTTTGGTAGTTATTGGTGTGCCCATAACAAAGCTCAGAAAGGTTAGCAGAAGAGTGAAGACCAAACACAGGTGTTTGGGAGTGAGGACACAAGAAGTTCAAGCTAGCTAGCACTGCTGATGTGAAGTAGGGTGTGGCAGGATGCTAAAGAGAGGCTAATCTCTCCAATTATTATCTCACTGAATTCTGTGAGGCTACTCCTGCCCAGGCAGTAACCCCACAGATAAGAAATGAAGTGTTAGATGTGCATAAAAGGAGTCAGAAGACTTCGATTCTAGATCTTCTTTATCGTTGACTAGATCTGTGACCCTAGAGAAGTAATTTCTCTCTTCAGAACCTCAATTGGCACATTTGTGCAAGGTAACAACTTCACAGGGTGTCCTGCCAACTTCACAGTTCACAGGGTGGGTGTAAAAGTCAGATACGAGAAAGTACGTGAATGTGCTAGGAAAAGCGTAAAGCTCTAGACAAATGTGAGGTACTGGCTCTCTAGTGTCCCTTTCCCACTGATAGGCTGACAGGTGAAACACCTGGCATTTCATTTTCTGGCCCATCTGTTTGATATTGGCCAGAAAACTCCTATGTAGAGAGAACAGTAGACCCAGAAAGTCCAAAAAGTGTCCCATCCCATGGGCAAGCACCTCTTCTAAGGATGTAGGGAGGATTCTTCCATCATATGAGCTCAGAGGACACTACAAGGCCATTATTTCCTTTGAGTACCACCTGAGATATCATAAGAACTGTTTCTGCAGTAATAAACTAGAGGCTTAAAGGAAGTAATGTTTATTTCCAAGTCTCAACTATGATATACATATTTTATATTACCCAGAGGCCTCTATGATGCTTTTCTTTCTGAACGTACATAAGGCACCTTGCTCCCAAATTCTCTCTCTATCCTACTCCATCGAGGCCCCACCTTCCTTCCATAACAATGGAGATGGGTGATATATACTAGGAAGGAGCCACATTTTGACCTTTCCCTGCCTCCAATTACCCTGAACCCTTTTTCCCCTTCTCCCCTCACCATTATCCCACCTTGTGGTAGGACAGGGAGGACAGGAATGGGAGAAAAAATTGAAACTGACAAGATGACTACAGAGGAGGTATGGGGAACTGAAGAAGCCTCACAATTCTACTGGTTGATTTCATGAGAAATTATGAATTTTAAAACGGCCCAAATTTCATTCTATCAGAAAGTAAATGACTTTGCTGAAGGCAACAGAGTGAGTCAGAGGTTAGATAATAGACGTAGGAAGCCTGGGGATCCTGTGCTCTCACCAATTTGCTTGCCACTTTTCCTGCCATATCCCTTGGAATCAGAGAGGGAAAGATGATTAAGGCCCATTATTTATGGCCTGTATTGATTTTGTGAGTACACATGTGTTCTATATACTAAATGCTCTCTTGGTTAGTGACAGGCTCTCTAAATAAAATCCAGTGATGCCTCTGAGGACCTTGCAGGACCATTTTAGAAGATGAAAAGGAGATCCCTGTGCAGTCTCAGGGACACAATACACTGGATCAATTGCAATTATCTTTTGTTCTGCCACTTTTATTGTTCCACACACAAGGCAGCATGCTGGCTTTCCATTAGAAAGATCAGAGAATGCCAAGCCTAAATAACCACTAAATATCCTTTCTTTCCGTGCTCCCTGCCTTTCTCATTCATTAGTTAGAAGGCCATCTCTTTGGGTTGTATTGTGCACACTTCAGGAAAAGCTGGGGAGACTACTGGTTGTTTATTCTGTCCTTGTTCCTCCTCCTGACTATCTTCTTTCCATAGTAGCTGCCTGATTAACTAACTTCGTTCATTTTGCTACATGGAGTGATAACATTATCACCAGGGATGCACAAATTATTGGGCAGGGGAAGAGAGGGACAGGTGGGAAGGAGGAAGAGCTGCTGGTTAGCTACTTTGGCCTGCTGATTTTTTACACACACACACACACACACACACACACACACACACACACACACACATTTTACTTTCTGTAAGTTCTGGGGTACATGTGCAGATCATGCAGATTTGTTACATAGGTATACACGTGCCATGGTGGTGTTTTGCTGCATCCATTGCCTTTAGGTATTCCTCCTAATGCTATCCCTCCCCAATCCCCCAACCCCTGCTATTCCTCCCCTAGCCCCCCACCCCCCAGGCTCCATTGTGTGATGTTCCCCTACCTGTGTCCATGTGTTCTCATTGTTCAGCACCCACTTATGAGTGAGAACATGCAGTGTTTGGTTTTCTGTTCTTGTGTCTGTTTGCTGAGAATGATGGTTTCCAGTTTTATCCATGTCCCTGAAAAGTACATGAACTCATCCTTTTTTATGGCTGCATAGTATTCCATGGTATATATGTGCCACACCTTCTTTATCCAGTCTATTGTTGATGGGCATTTGGGTTGGTTCCAGGTCTTTGCTATTGTGAACAGTGCTGCAATAAACATACATATGTGTGTGTCTTTATAATAGAATGATTTATATTCCTTTGGGTAGATACCCAGTAATGGGATTGCTGGGTCAAATGGAATTTCTATTTCTAGATCCTTGAGGAATTGCCACACTGTCTTCCACAATGATTGAATCGATTTACACTCCCATCAACAGTGTCAAAGCATTCCCATTTCTCCACATCCTCTCCAGCATCTGCTGTATCCTGATTTTTAAAAGATCGTCATTCTAACTGGCGTGAGGTGGTATCTCAATGTGGTTTCAATTTGCAGTTCTCTAATGACTAGTGATGATGAATTTTTTTTTTCATATGTTTGTTGGCTACATAAATGTCTTATTTTGAAAAGTATCTGTTCATATCCTTTGCCCACTTTTTGATGGGGTTTTTTCTTGTAAATTTGTTTAAGTTCTCTGTAGATTCTGAATATTAGCCCTTTGTCAGATGGGTAGATTGCAAAAAAATTTTCCCAATCTGTTGGTTGCCAGTTCACTCTAATGATTGTTTCTTTTGCTGTGCAGAAGCTCTGGAGTTTAATTAGGTCCAATTTGTCTATTTTGGCTTTTGTTGCCATTGCTTTTGGTGTTTTAGTCATGAAGTCCTTGCCCATACCTATGTCCTGAATGGTATTGCCAGGTTTTCTTCTGGAGTTTTTATGGTGTTAGGTCTCATGTTTAAATCTTTAATCCATCTAGAGTTAATTTTTGTATAAGGTGTAAGGAAGGGATCCATTTCAGCTTTCTGCATATGGTGAGCTACTTTTCCCAACACCATTTATTAAATAGGGAATCCTTTCCCCATTGCTTGTTTTTGTCAGATTTGTCAAGGATCAGGTGGTGTAGATGTGTGGAATTACTTCCGAGGCCTCTGTACTGTTCCATTGGCCTATGTCTCTGTTTTGGTACCAGTACCATGCTGTTTTGATTACTGTAGGCTTGTAGTATAGTTTGAAGTCAGATATTGTGATGCCTCCAGCTTTGTTTTTTTTGCTTAGGATTGTCTTGGCTATGTGGGCTCTTTTTTGGTTCCACATGAAGTTTAAGGTGGTTTTTTCCAATTCTGTGAAGAAAGTCATTAGTAGCTTGAGGGGGATAGCATTGAATCTATAAATTACTTTGGGCAGTATGGCCATTTTCATGATGTTGATTCTTCCTAACCATCATCATGGAATGGTTTTCCATTTGTTTGTGTCCTCTCTTATTTCATTGAGTAGTGGTTTTTAGTTCTCCTTGAAGAGGTCCTTGACATCCTTTGTTAGTTGCATGCCTAGATATTTTATTGTCTTTGTAGCAATTGTGAATGGGAGCTAACTCATGATTTGGCTCTCTGTTTGTCTATTATTGGTGTATAGGAATGCTTGTTATTTTTGCACATTGATTTTGTATCTTGAGACTTTGCTGAAGTTGTTTATCAGGTTAAGGAGATTTTCGGCTGAGATGATGGGATTTTCTAAAGATACAATCATGTCATCTGCAAACTGGGAAAGGACAGTGTGATGTCCTTTCTTCCTATCCAAATACACTTTATTTCTTTCTCTTGCCTGATGCCTTAGCCAGAACTTCCAATACTATGCTGAATAGTGAGAGAGGGCATCCTTGTCTTTTGCCAGATTTCAAGGGAATGCGTCCAGTTTTTGCCCATTCAGCATGATATCGGCTGTGGGTTTGTAATAAATGGCTTTTATTATTTTGAGATACAATCCATTCATACCTAGTTTATTGAGAGTTTTTAGCATAAAGGGATGTTCAATTTTGTCAAAGGCCTTCTCTGCATCTATTGAGATAATCATGTGGTTTTGTTTTTGGTTCTGTTTACGTAATGGATTACGTTTATAGACTTGTGTATGTTGAACCAACCTTGCATACCTGGGATGAAGCCCACTTGATTGTGATGGGTAAGATTTTTGATGTGCTGTTGGATTTGGTTTGCCAGTATTTTATAGAAAATTTTTACATCAACATTCATCATGGATATTGGCGTGAAATTTTCTTTTTTAGTTGTGTCTCTGCCAGGTTTTGGTATCAGGATGATGTTGGTCTCATAAAATGAGTTAGGGAAGATTTCCTTTTTTTGTATTGTTTGGAATAGTTTCAGAAGGAATGGTACCAGCTCCTCTTTGTACCTCTGGTAGAATTTGGCTGTGAGCCCATCTGGTCCTTGACTTTTTTTGGTAGGTAGGCTATTGATTGCTGCTTCAACTTCAGACCTTGTTATTGGTCTATTAAGGAATTCAACTTCTTCCTGGTTTAGTCTTGGGAGAGTGTAAGTGTCCAGGAATTTATCCATTTCTTCTAGATTTACTGGTTATTTTGCATAGAGGTGTTTGTAGTAATCTATGATGGTAGTTCGTGTTTCTATGGGATCCGTGGTGATTTTTTATTGCATCTATTTGATTCTTCTCTCTTTTCTATTAGTCTGGCTAGTGGACTGTCTATTCTGTTGATGTTTTCGAAAAACCAGCTCCTGGATTTATTGAATTTTTGAAGGGTTTTTTTGTGCCTCTATCTCCTTCAGTTCTGCTTTGATCTTAGTTATTTCTTGCTTTCTGCTAGCTTTTGAATTTGTTTTATCTTGCTCCTCTAGTTCTTTTAATCATGACATTAGGGTGTCAATTTTGTATCTTTCCTTGCTTCTCCGGTGGGCATTTAGTACTATACATTTCCCTCTAGATACCACTTTAAATGTGTCCCAGAGATTCTGGTACGTTGTGTCTTTGTTTCTACTGGTTTTGAAGAACATCTTTATTTTTGCCTGCATTTCATTATTTATCCAGTAGTTATTCAGGAGCAGATTGTTTAGTTTCCATGTAGTTGTGCGGTTTTGCATGAGTTTCTTAATCCTGTATTCTAATTTGATTGCAATGTGGTCCGAGAGACTGTATGTTATGATTTCTGTTATTTTTCATTTGTTGAGGAGTGTTTTCTTCCAATTATGTGGTCAATTTTAGAGGAAGTGTGATGTGGTGCTGAGAAGAATGTATTTTCTGTGGTCTTGGGGTGGAAAGTTCTGTATAAGTCTATTAGGTCCATTTGATCCAGATGTGAGTTCAAGTTCTGGATATCCTTGTTATTTTTCTGTCTTGTTGATCTGTCTAGTATTGATAGTGGTGTGTTAAGGTCTCCCACTATTATTGTGTGGAAGTCTAAGTCTCTTTGTAGGTCATTAAGAACTTGCTTTAAGTATCTGGTTGCTCCTGGATTGGGTGAATATATATTTAGGATAGTTAGCTCTTCTTGTTGCATTAATCCCTTTACCATAATATAATGCCCTTCTTTGTCTCTTTTGATCTTTGTTGGTTTAGTCTGTTTTATCAGAGACTAGGATTGCAACTCGTGCTTTTTTTTCTTTTTTGCTCTCCATTTGCTTGGTAAATCTTCCTCCATCCCTTTATTTTGAGCCTATGTGTGTCTTTGCATGTGAGATGGGCCTTGACTTTTTATCCAATTTGCCAGTCTGTTTCTTTTGGTTGGGGCATTTAGCCCATTTATATTTAAGGTCAATATTGTTATGTATGAATTTGATCTTGCCATTTTGATGCTAGCTGGATGTTTTGCCTGTTAGTTGATGCAGTTTCTTCATAGTGTGGATAGTCTTTACAGTTTGGTATGTTTTTGCAGTGGCTGGTACTGGTTGTTCCTTTCCATGTTTAGTGCTTCCTTCAGGAGCTCTTGTAGGGCAAGCCTGGCAGTGACAAAATCTCTCAGCAGTTGCTTGTCCATAAAGGAATTTATTTCTCCTTTGCTTATGAAGCTTAGTTTGGCTGGATATGAAATTCTGGGTTGAAAATTGTTTTCTTTTAGGATGTTGAATATTGGCCCCCACTCTATTCTGGCTTGTAGGGTTTATGCCAAGAGATCTGCTGTGAGTCTTATGGGCTTCCCTTTGTGGGTAACCCAATCTTTCTCTCTGGCTGCCCTTAGCATTTTTTTCTTCATTTTAACCCTGGTGAATCTGACGATTATATGCCTTGGCGTTGCTCGTCTTGAGGAATACCTTTGTGGTGTTCTCTGT
>CAUYLG010034282.1:0-53514 GCA_963573385.1 Cacajao melanocephalus
TGTGTGGCTCCTCCGCCGGGAATCTCCTAGTCTGTGGGCAACAAGAATTCGTCTGAAAGTGCGGCGTCTACTCGCTCTCTGCGCTTTCACTGGGAGCTACAACCCTGAGCTGTTGTTAATCGGCCATCTTGGATCTCTCTCACCTAAATCTTAATTTATTAATCGTGCTCACTTGTTATTTCATGAATGATGCTACACCTTCTCAGCCATGCCTTTATTTATATTTTAGAGACAGGGCCTCACTCTGTCACACAGGCTGGAGTGCAGTGGTGCAATCATGGCTCACACTGCAGCCTCCACCTTCCCCAGCTCAGGTGATCCTCCAACTTCAGCCTCCTGAGTACCTGGGACTACAGGCACGTGCCACCACACCCAGCTAATTTTTTGTGTTTTTTTGTAGAGACAAGGTTTTGCAATGCTGCCCAGGCTGGTTTTAAACTCCTGAGCTCAAGTGATCCACCTGCCTTGGCCTTTGCAACTGCTAGAATTACAGGCGTGCACTACCACACCTGACCCTATGACATTTTTTAAATGTATATCTCCTTCCCATCAGCCCTTAGAAAACCCAACATCTGTAAACGCTAAAACACAATTACCTGTCAAGTCACAAAGAATAGTATAGACATGAGCTTGTAAGTCAAAATAAATTTGAGACAAGTGTTCTTGAATGGATTCCCTTAATTCTTTACCACCAAGTGTCCAGGAGGACCCCTCCTTTAGGTATTTAAATATCCCTGGTGCCTGCTGACTAATTATATCTTTAAAGACTCAGGAAAACTACTATTTTTCTTCTGAGCTCTTTGAGAATCCATCATATGTCAGATTGTCATTTGAGCTGTGTCCATAATTGATTACTTTTTTTTTTTTTGAGACAAAGTCTCTCTCTGTCACCCAGGCTGGAGTGCACTGGGGCCATCTCAGCTCACCGCAACCTCTGCCTCCTGGATTCAAGCAATTCTCTCTGTCTCAGCTTCCCATGTAGCAGGGATTACAGGCGTCCACCACCACACCCTGCTAATTTTTATAGTTTCTAGTAGAGACGTGGTTTCGCAATGTTGGCCAGGCTGGTCTCAAACTCCTGACCTCAGGTGATCACCCGCTTTGGCCTCCCAAAGTGCTGGAGTTACGGGCATGAGCCACCACATCTGACCTTTTATTATTATTATCAAAACAGGCTTCCCATCAATAATACATAAATTCCAAGAGAGCAAGAACTTTGTCTTGTTTGCAGTTGTATCCCCAGAGCGTAATACATCACATGGCACCTGACACATGATGGGTGCTCAGTAAATACGTGTTGAATAAACAAGTTAATTCATTAGCACCTACTGTACACTAGGCTCTAGGAATATGAAGAAAACAAGGTAGACCTATGCGCCCCTTTTGTGTGGCACCTGCCGACACACAACTCAAAGAACTGGGCTTTCTTAATTATTATCTGATTAATGATGCCATGCTTCTCAACTACTCTATTTTTAAAACCTACATCTCCTTCCCATCAGCCCCTAGAAAACCCCGAATCTGTAAGTGAAAAAAAGCAACTACCAGTCAAGTCGCAAAGAATCTTTGAGGCTGTGAAACCCCAAAGATGAGTAAGAAATGGTCCTTGCCTGTGTCCCTGCCTGGATACACTGAGATGGACAGCACCTGACCATGGTCACCAGCAACCTGCCTCACTCTTGACTGCTGACCACTGCCAGAATTTATGGGCAAAGGTACAAATGGAGACACCCTCCTCCCCATATGCCTCCATGTTAAAGGTTTAAATTCAACCTAACAAACTTAAAATATGTTCTATCTTCCTATTTTTACAAACATATCTTCATATTTTATAAACGATTCTTCATAACAAAATCAAAACTAGGTAAAAGCAACAGTTCACTCAAATAGCTATGAAGAGTACAAACCCCAGATTAATTTCATTTTCCACCAAAGGCCATAATCCCGTGTGGCGCTGCCCTGTCCAGCAGGTTAACCAATGTGGCTGGTCTGAACTGAGGTGTGGTGGAAGCGTCAACACACATCTGATTTCAAAACTTAGTTCAAACGTGCAAACATCTCACTAGTAATGCTTATACTGACCACTGATTGAAGTTATATTTTGGCTCTATTAGGTAAACATAATTAAAGTTAATGTTACCTCTTTCTGTGTACTTTTTATACAATAACATGACTACTAGAGAATTAAAATGACACCTGTCACTCACATTATTTTTCTCTGGGAAAGTGCGCTCTAGGAGGCAGGGAAGGATGGAAGGAAAGGATCCTGCTGCCAACAGGCACCCACAGCCACTTCCCCATATCCCTAATCTAATCTCCATGGAAGCTCGTGGGGTGAACACTCCATCTTCTTGTCCTCTTTCCCAGGAAGCCAGGGAGGCTCTTCACCACTGACCCAGGCTCAGCTGCCTGCCCACCATCACCACCATCACATCCCTACCTGGGCAGAGGCGAGTACAGGGGCCAGCAGGTACTCTTTCATCTCTCAAAAAGCCATGCCAGCCAGCCTTTGCCCACCAGGTGCTCCCAGCGCCCACCTCCACTAGTTTCACCTTATCACATGCCTCAATGGAATGGTACCTCAGAGGCCCAGGTCCAAATGTGGAATTCCCAGCCTCCTTGACAATGGAAGCCTGTTACAAGGGGAAGAGCCAGACATGGTCATGACACCCTTTTCTCCCCCACCGAGGGCTCCATCCTGCTTGAGGTCCTCCCCCAGGTGCATGAAGACTAGGAAGCCCAAAGGAACCAGCCCCATGCACTCACTCCTCCTTCCATCCCAAGAGATGCTGAGAGGTATCTCTTGGCCAACCCCTGAGGCTACCTCTTACAGAACAACCAGGTCCTGGAAGTGGTCCTGTGGCCCTTTGCAAGTAACCACCCTACAGACATAGCACACTCCTGAGGAGCACATGTGCAGGGCCTCTGTGACACAGGGCCTGAGGGACCTCCTCATCTGACCTAAGGACCAGGCTGATGGTATCCATCAGAACAGCTAAAGTTAAAAAGACTGACACTAATACCAAGTGTTGGTGAGTGCGGAACTGCTCCTCAACCCCTGCTCATTAGGAAGCGCACATTGCTATCTTTGGGCAGTATTACCAAAGATGAACTACCTTATGACTCAGCAATTCCGCTCCTAGGTGCATATCCCACATAAATGTGGGCATATGCCCACTAAAAACCAGGGATAGTAGTGCTCACAGAGACCCTACTCATGATAGCCCCAAACTGGACACAACGCAAATGCCCTTGATAGTAGAAGGAATAATGCAATGCGGCCATCACACAACGGAGTGCCGCACTTAGAATCAACTACAACCCCAAGTGTCAACATGGATGAATCTAACCAACAGAATGTACTGCAAAAGCAGCCAGACACCAGAGAAGACAGATGCCATCATGTCATTTACAGAAAGCTCAAAAACAGGCAAAAGTAACAGAAGATAATACACACCAAAAGAGATTACTTTGAGGAAGAAAGGGTGGCAGTGACTTGGAGAGCCACCATGGGGCCTTTAGGAATGTTCTGTTTCTTAATCTGGATAGTGGTCATATGAATGCGTACATTTCGTGAAAATTCATGTTGTACACTTATGATCTGATATGAAGCACTTATGTGCTTCCCTCTTGGTATTAAATGCTTAAGAAAAAATTTCACTTAAAGAAAGCTTACTGCAAAAACAAATAAGCGTGAGTTGAACATAATACCAACACAATACCAAAAACGGCAGAGCCTCGCATTCCCCTAGCATAAGCTTTTGTCAATCCTACCGTAAAGTTAAAAAACAATGACAATTCAGCAAAGAAATGTGAAATTATGAAGAAAATAACTGGAAATATGGACTTATACTGAAAATAATTAACAATAAATGTCACTTTAAGTGACTCTAAGTATCTCTATGTCTTGAGATACCAGCTGATAGTATAAAGATGTCAGGGCTAGTGAGACATTTTACAATACTGTTTATTTCATCTTTATCTCCTCTTTTTATGTACATGTTTGCTTGTTTTATAACATGCCTTCTACGTTATCAAAGAATACAAGTATAAAATTGATAAAGTATTATTCGTACTTATCATAACCTTTACTGGTGAGGTTTAAGCAAAAACATTTGGAATCTCTTATCTGAATATATGCACATAAATACACCATCTTATGTCTCAGAAAAAAAGGCTCAAAGGTATCCAGACTTTGCAGAAATTCTTCACTTTTACAATTCTTTGTAAATCTCCGATAAGAAAGATGATGGAATCATCGGGAAATCTGCTTTACATTTTTATATTTCTTGTGAAAAAAGCTGAAGCGGGAGGTTAAATTTAACTTTAACTCCCTTAAAACCTCTGGAAAGAGGATTTATGTCACAGCCCTGAGTTCCCACTTCTGTGTCTTGGAAAAGGCCAAGAAAGAAGTGGATGCTGGAACTCATGGCTTGGCCAGACAAGCAATTAAACAGCAAAGCACAAACCCCTCTCCTCAGTGGGAATAACTGACTGCAAATCTGACCTGGTGGCCCCCTGGTCTGGATAAATAGAACCCTTGTTTGGTTGCGGGGGGTCAGCGGTACAGCGCTGACCTGGAAGCATTGTGAGCAGAACCTACATGCCCTGTTACAAGCACCCTGCCTTCACTTTCCTCCTTGATTGATTAGCCTCGTTACCATAGACGGATTCATCTGTACCAAAGACAGCCTCTAGATCAACATTACAGCAATGTTATGGTCCAGGAATGTGACACGGATTGAGTATCTTCCAACTAGACTTAGAAAACTAGAGATCTGTACACGTTTGTGAATTCTGACTTTCCTCCATCCTGTTTCTGCTACGTCGATCTCACTTTTATGTCGGTCAGTGTGATTATACTGCTTTTCGTCACACATTTTAAACTTTGATTTTCACAAAGTGGTAGTCCCTGTGGCCTGCCCACGCCACAACCAAACAAATGTGCTTTTACTGCCTCAAGGAGGATATAGGTAATTTACTTTTAAAAGTGAGCTGAGCTCTCAGGAGACATACAGCCTCATGCTTCTTTCCGTTGGGTTTCAGCTCTCAATCTGTCTGGGAGAGTCAATTAAAGATGAAGTTGGAACTGAAGCCAAACCTTCCAAGGCTGGTTCAGGTGGGGCCACGCACTTGTCAGGCCAAACAAGAGATGGGGATAAAGGGCATAGACCTGGGTCTCCTCCTGGGGAAGCTAGAGAGAACTTCTCCAGAAATAAACAGGCTCCCACTCCTGGAACTCTCGGGCTCATACTTCAAGGTGCAAGAAATGCACTAAGCTTTGTTATTAATATTCTTCCTTTTTTATGGCTTTTTTCTTTTTGAATAACATTTTTTCTTTTTTATATTTTAAGTTCTGGGGTACGTGTGCAGATTATGCAGGTTACATAGGTATACATGCGCCATGGTGGTTTGTTGCATCCATCCCCCCATCATCTACATTAGGTATGTATTTCTTCTAATGTTATCACTCCCCAATGCCCCTACACCCTGCTATCCCTCCCCTAGCCCTCCCCCACCCCTCCACAGGCCCCAGTGTGTGATGATCCCCTCCCTACGTCCATGCCTTTATAAAGCGGGAATGCTGTAAAAATCAAATGAGATAATGTGTGTGTGCATAGCATACAGGACCATGCCTGGCACAGGATACCTGCTCAGTTAATCACTACAGCAAAGGTCAAGTGCATCTTGTAAAACATAGCATGTTAAAATGTGACTGCTACTTCTGACTACTCCTATCTCCAGTGTAATGGAAATAAGACCAAGGGATACCTGGAGAGGATCGTCCACTTTGGATGAGGTCAGTTTCTTGCTACTGCTGCTCCAATAGTCCCAAGCAGGGGCTTCCATTCTGCAAAGGGACAGATTCCCTTGATTTCTGGGAGTTTGGGGTGGGGCTGATGCAGGGAAGGCATCCCTGGAGAGGGTCATGCTCCCCTTGCCCGGTATAATGCACAGGGCTGCGCTTAGGAGACTTATAATGGGGCTGAGTAGCCTCAAGCAAGCCCAGGCAGCTCCCCACCCACCAGCATGCATTAAACACCTCCTGTAGGGCTAGTGGACAATACCTGCTCTTCCCACCCATCTTAGCCTGAGCTTCCCTGAAAACACTCCGTCAGCAACTCAAATCACCTGTGATTCCAGGACACGTGTCTTCCTTACTGAACTCTAGAGCAGTGATTTTCAAGTTGTTTTCTCAGAAACTCTATAGAGGGAGCCCGTGGCAAGGGCACAGAACTTCAAGCCCTAACACTGCCTTTCCCCAGAAAAGCTAGGTTGTTTCCTAGTTTGGAATGTCTACCCAAGACGTTGTTTGAACCAAGGATTCTCCATCTAAGGAAGGAAAAGGGTTTGAAAGACACTGCTTTATGGGAGATCAATCTTATGAGCCCTTAAAGGAATCTTCAGTAAGCTCTTACAGAAAATGCACAATTTTTGAAATAAACTACAACTATTTCTCCTGCAAGCCCTCCTCAGAGCCAAGGCCAGACTATGCACCTGTTAGTCAATTAGGCACTCCAGTGTGGGCTAAGCCATCTTAAAAGCAGGGCCCTGCCCTGATTGCAAAGTGACTTAACTTGATGCAAAACAAGAAGCCACACTCTGGGTTTCTTGCCTAAAGCAATGCGTGGCCGGCATGAACCATAGGTGGTCCCTCTCTGACAATCATCAAATATTAGCAAGAGCTGCAGCGTTGGCAAAAGCTCTGTGGGCAGCTGCCTGAGGCCCAGAGTCTGGCATGCTGGCTGAAGCAGGGGCCTCGCCTTGTGTGCCAAGGACTTTGCAGCTGTGCGCACCCCTTCTCCTGCACTGACGGGCATAACTTTAATGAGTGGTGCTGGGGACAGAGGAAGGCATGTAAGCATGCAGTCATGCAGCATCAAAGCGTGCTCACCAGCAAGCAGCTGCTTTGAGGATGTGTGGGCACCTTCTTTAGGCAAGGGGTTGTACAGGCCGCTGGCGAGGGGACAAGACTCACTGGGCACTGTGTCTGTTCTCAGGGAGCTTAGAACCTGGAGCAGAAACTAAGCGCCTACCCTGATGTCCACACTCTGTGGCAGGAGGATCTGTGACAACTTTTTCAACAAGAAAACAATTGCAGGAGCCAGATAAGAGAGGGACATAGTCCTCGTTGTGAAGGGTTTCTGGATCGGGTGACTGCATGACCTCATGGCCCAAAAGGAGGACTAGTTTGTGATATTTGTTCAGACAAAATCCTTGTTTAGATGATAAATGTTATGATCACCATACACAACCTGAGCTGGTCCTTGAAGGACCTATGGAATGTGCACAGGCAGGAAGCACTCGGCCAGGTGGGAAGAGCTAGAGGAATGAGCCATGAGGTGGGAAAGCGTGGGCATTTTGGGCGGACGTCAAGCTGGAGTCTGTAGTGGCTGCACCATAAAGGGCAGGAAGCGGAGTCTCAAGGGAGGTGAGATGAGATCCCCCGGACTCCAGGGGGCCTCACGGCATGAGTTTACACTTTCCTTTGCCCAGCGATAATGTCCCATAGAGCCTTCTGAGCAAGAAGTGTGGTAGTCAGAGGTTAGCCATGGCACGAAGGAGCAGGGAGAAATGGGAGTTCCTGGCTGGCAGAGGAAGGAGGGCATGGCTGGTGGGAGAGGGGCCCTGGCAGCCGGAAGGTCAGGCATCTGAATCATCCCACCCCAGCTGGCCACTGCCCTGCTCTTGACCCTCCCGGCCGCCTGTCACTCTGAGGAATGTGGCTCACTCTCTCTAAGGGGAAGGCAATGTGCTCAGGCAACTTCCTGAACCCAGACTGGTCCCAGGACTGTCTATTTTTGGCTCTCGTGAGCCAGCGTTTGACAAGAAGAGCACAGCTGCCAGCAATCCTGCCCCAGTGGAACCTGCTGCTCCATAAAGGGTCATGTCAATTCCTGAACATGAATTAGGGCCACCTGGACCCAACGCCAGGTGAGACACCTCCATCTTTAGCATCATGGTACACTGGAGTCTTTCCTGGGCCTGCAAGAAGTAAGCTGGTGCCTTTGTTCAGCACATGCAGAAGCAAACACAGCTGTTCGTGGGACTGTGTTTGTTCAAGGGGCGCCAGGGCACCAGGAGACACACTCACTTCCTAGCGCATCCAGCCTGCCCTGTGCCCAACAATACCTGCAGGGTGTGAGGGAGAAAACTGCAAAGCCATCCAGGGCTACACTCCTTACAGAATGATCCCTGGAGTAAAAGAGGTTTACAGTCAAGGAGTTATGTTTAGAAAGGACCCACTCAGAACAGGAACAAGCTTAGAAACTTCACACCAACCAAAGCCTCATCCCTGGCCAGTCGGGTACCCACGCGCCCCTCTATCACCCCACAAATTCATTCACCATCTTTGCTTGGATTATTTTTAAATTCTCAGATTTCCCAGCCCCAAAACTCTTGACTCTCCAGTATATCTTCAAAACTGGGGTCCAAGAGGGTGAGCCCCTTAATAGAAAGTCTAGGTATTAATATCCTGTGTTATCTGTGCACCCAGGAAAACAAATGTTGAAGCCAATGAACAGACAAGCAAACCAATGGATGGAGATCCCTTGGGCAGCTCCAGCAGAGCGGTGTGGCCTCTGCCCATAGCAACCCCTGAGGAATGTGAGCTGCTACTGGAGCAACACAGGTACAGGGAAGGCCAAGAGCACGTGTTAGCAGCACAGCCAGGAAGTGGGAAGGGAACCAGGCAGCGGGTCGGAAAGCAATGTTCAAATACAGCCTCTCCGTTGCTTTTCCTTTTGGAATGTTTCTAACGCACCAAATGCGGAAGATGAAGCTCTAGACTCATTTTCTCTGGGAAAACACATTTTCTTTGCTTGCTTAAGTGGAGCTCAGTGGCAAAAGGTGTGGCTGACTAGGAGAGTAGGTGTTGGGAAATGTGGGTAGAGGTGATGAATGCCATGATCCTCACCAATAGTTTGAACACCCTAAGAAACTAATGGTAACACTGATGATGACAATAATAGATGCTACCATTTAATTGGTATATACTGGGTGCAAGGCTTTATGCTAAACACTTGACGGGCATTGTATACTAAAGAGTCACAGTTGTACTTAGGGCATAGATACTATTATTATCCCTGGTTTTAGAGGAGGTTTAGTGAGATGCAGCCTCTTGCTCAAGGTCACATACCTAGTAAGTGACAGAAAAGTGATTTACACCCAGGATGAGTGATAGCAAATTTACTTCTATACTGTAGTGTCATTTAACTTTTTTTTTCAGGGATAAATGGTCATACTCATTAGGAAAGAGGCAGAAAGAAGGAAGGGCCTGCTAACTGCCAAACATTATGCTAGGTGATTTATACAGGTTTGAGCATCCCTAGTCTGAAATCCAAAATGCTCCAAAATCTGAAACTTTTTGAGTACTGCCAAGTGGAGCATTCCACACTTGACCTCAGGCACTGAGCTGCACGCAGCACTTTGTTTCATGAACAAAATTAGTTAGAATATTGTGGCAAATTACCTTCAAGCTATGTGCACAAGGTGTATATGAAACAAAAGAATTCCATGTTGAGACTTGGGTCCCATCCCCAAAATATCTCATTATGTAGATGCAGATATTAAAAAAAAAATCAGAAACACTTCTGGTCCCAAGCTTTTTGGGGTAAGAGGTACTCAACCTGTACGTGTCCACTCACTTGATGAAATGCTTAATGATGAAAACTATATTACGTCCTCTTTTTGCAGATGAGGCACCTGTATCTCAGAGAAGTTAACTAGCAGGTCTGAAGTCATAAATGATCATTAGTACAAGTGAGAGAACTGAGAATGGCAAACCAATTTTAGTAATCAATGCTAGAACACAGGGTAAAAGAGGGAGTACGAGCAGCAGCTTATGCTAAGCGTTGAACTAGACCAGAGGTTGGCAAACTTTTTCTGTAAAGGGCCAGACGGTCAATGGGATTTGGCCCATGGGCCATAGTTTGTTGACCCTTGCACTAGATGATGTTGATACGTGGAAAGTTTGAACCTTTATGAGACTCCTGTTCCTAACAGTTTTCATATATGAATCATTAGTAATTTCTAAGTTTAATCTTTCAACTTAGTAAAATCATTAATATATAATAAAAACGTAAACCTGCGTAATTATTAAATAAACTCCAATAGGAAAATTCCAAGGCACATGCATGTTTTACAGAAGTAAAAATAAGAAGAATACATTCCACTGAGGGGGAAAAAAAGTAACACATTTGTACTCTGAGCCCTGAATACAGAACAGATGCTAAGGCTTAAACTGACATCCAAATCCTTCCCTCGTCTTTGGAGTGTGGACCAAGGCTTAGATGAGTTGGTGGCTTGGGTAATTAAGAACTCTAAAGATCACTGCCTTCATTCTAAAAGGCCACATGTTCACAGAAAGCTTTTTCCTTTTGTGGATGCCAGACACTTAGGCACAGTGCCTTTTCACCGAAGAATAGAAGAGCTTAGTTCAATGAGAAAGAAAGAATTAAAGGATTGGAAATATCTGAATCAGAAATAATCCATCTTCATAAACAGCAATCAGAAGGCAGGGTACCGCAGGATGGTCTATCATGTAGAGGGGAGAAAATCCCTCTGTAAACTGAAGTTTTGTCTTTGACCAATGACCTCCAGCAGTGTTTCCTAGTGCTAAGTCCACCTGCGAAATCTGAAAAACTCCTCAGAAACAGGTGATGGGAGGAAACAAACAAGAAGCAAAGGGTGGTATTCATTTTGTTTGGAGAATTATCTGGCTCCATATCTGATTCAATAATCAATTATTTGGGTACTCAGGATCTGAATCAATACTCAGTGCCTGGATCCATGCAAGGTTCAGGGAGACAACACTAGCAAGACGGCCAAGGTCTTTATCCTCAAAAATTGTACAGTTTCCCGGGGAGGGTCATTTAGGGGATATGTTTTTAATCTCAACCATTAAAAAGTATTTCTAATGACGTTTGCTTGCAAAAGATCTTCTCTGATTTTTCTTTACCGAGATCTCTTAGGACGCTATTGTCTTTTATAAAAAACTTTTATTTCAATAGTTTTAGACAGTTCTGGTGTTTTTTGGATAAGATCTTTAGTGGTGATGTCTGAGATTTTGGTGCACCCATCACCCAAGCAGCGTACACTCTACCCAATGTGTAGTATTTTGTCCCTCATCCACCTCCCAGTGTCCCCACAACCCCAGTTGCCAAAGTTCATTACATCACTCCTATGCCTCTGTGTCCTCACAGTGTAGCTCCCACTTGTGAGAACATACAATACTTTGTTTTCCATGTGTGATGACCCCACTTTCCTAGGGCACATTCTCTCCATTTTCCCCTTCCTCCCTAATAACCCCAAACTTACAGAACTGGCTTTCTCTGCAGCTGCCAGGAGAGATCGTCTCTAAGTGTATAACCAACAACATGGACGGTATCACAACATCCTCGGACAGCTCCTTTGCTTCTCTCCTTGAGCCAGGAGGATACGGAAAGGGGGGGCAGCAATGTGAGGCTGAAGCACTTGGGTCATCGTAACACAGGTGGGACCAGTGTGTGTCACCCCCCAGGGTAGCAATAAGGAACTGATTGCTGGTCTCACTGCACTGATAAAACCTCAGGCAGGACGTCTTTGCGTGTCCCATGTATCCATCCATCCATCCAATCATTCATTCATTTAAAAAATTATAGTAAAACACATGTAACAAAAATTTACCATCAGTGACACCTGGGTACATTCAGAGTGTTTCGCAACTATCACCACTCCCTGGTTCCAGATCAGTGTTATCACTCTAAGAAAGCCCATGTCCAGGAAGCAGCCCCTCCCCACTCTCTCTCTCTCCCACCGCCTCCCAGGAAACAACCAATCTGCTTTCCGTCTCTATGGATTTGCCCATTCTGGACATTACTTATGAATGGCATCACACAACCTGTGCTCTTTTGTGACTGCTTTCTTTCATTTAATATCCTCTATATTCATTCATGTCACAGCATGTATCTATACTTCATTCCTTTTTAATGACTGAATGATACCTCATTGTATGGATATACCATTTTGTTTATCCATTATCTGCTGATAGACATTTGGGTTTTTTCCTCCTCTTAGCTATTATGAAGAGTGCTGCTATGAACATTCTTGTATGGTTTCTGCTTAAATGCCTATTTTCAACACTTTTGAGAACATACCCATTAATTAATTTTAAACAAGCATTTCTGAGATTCTGTTATACTTCAGACACACTGTGATGGGGTGGTAGGAGTGATAAAAAAGCAGTAAGTTATGATTTAGGTCTCCAACAATTAAAGTTTAATAAAGAAGAAACACATTAATAATACTAATAACAACATATCACTGGCAGCCAGGTTTTACAGAGCACTTACTACATGCTGGGCTCTGTTTTAAATACTTTATGTATAGTCCTTCACTTAATCCTCACAGCAAAAATCCTCCTATGAGCAGGTACTGCTAATATCCTAATTAGAGAAACCATATCTAAGCCTGCAGGGGCCGTAGCAGCGAAGTGAATGGAAGTGATGGCCAGAGCTAAGGAAACATAAGAGATCACCCAGAGGAGAGTGGAGAATGAGAAGGGGGGTGATTAAAGCTGAAACCCAAGGGGAAGGGGATTGCAGGGAGAGCTGAGGGATGGTCCAAGGAAGGGGAGGCCTGGAGGAAGACTCAGAAGAAATGGCTTGGGAGATGCTGGAGACAAAAAAAAGAAGAAGAAGAAGAAGAAACTCTGTCAGAAATGGCAGAGAAGAGAATTTCAACAACCCCATCTGCTGTTGCCAACTGGTAAAGCCACAGAACCACCAGGGGCCCACGGGATTTAGGGTACAGGAGTCTCGTGACATAGTGAAACACATTCATGCTGCAGTGGAGTCAGGAGCCAGAGGGCAGCGTAGCAGAGAGAGAAAGAGCAGAAAAGAAAGACAGGGCTACAGAGAGGAGAAGGAAGGTTCTAGGCTGACATGGTTTGCAGCAGCAGAGTCTGACAAGCTGAAGAAACTGGGAAGAGAGCTGAAAGGGGGTTGAGAGATTCACTTTGCACACCTCCTCCTCCAGGACAAGAAATCCAAGGCAAGTAAATAATCAATTTCCCAGGAAAAGGAATGAAGGAGAATTTACACGTAGGTATACTCAAGGTTAAAGCGACTGTTCTCACGAGCAGGCAGGCAAGGAAACCATGTTACCAGCGCACAAAGGAACAGAGGGCAGGCTGATCTGAGCTCACTGCCCCATTCCACCAGGAGTCCAGAGCTAAATAATCAGGAGGGAATGACTGTGGCAAGGAAGTACTTTTACCAGGGCAACTTATCAATGAGGTATGAAGAAACAAAAACCCTTTTCAGCTACTTTAGAACCAAGGAAATACATCACTCATAAGACTTTACTAAGAAAACTTTTCAAAGACATATGCCAGCTATCTGATAGATAGCTAAAATTAAGAACTCAAGAATAAGCAGGTCCCAGTACACAAGGAGGGGCAGAGAGGTATGGCATCATCTAAATTTTAAAAATACAGAATACCTGGCCAGGCACGGTGGCTCACACCTGTAATCCCAGCACTTTGGGAGGCAAAGGCGGGCAGACCGCTTTGAACTCAGGAGTTTGAGACCAGCCTAGTCAACATGGCAAAATCCCGTCCCTACAAAAACCACAAAAATTAGCCAAGTGTTGGTGGTACATGCCTGTAGTCCTACCTACTTGGAAGGCTGAGGAAGGAGAATTGCTTCAGCATAGGAAGCAGAGGTTGCGGTGAGCTAAGATTGTACCACTGCACTCCACCCTGGGTGACAAGAGTGAGACTCCATCAAAATATATATATATACACACACACATGCTCACATGTATATATCTATAACCTGTTCTAGATCTTCTATAACCTGTTCTAGATCTTTTTTAACAGCTTTACTGAGGTAGAAGTGATGTATAAAAACTTCAAATATTTAACATACACAATTGGATGAGTTTGCACACACACATATACCTATGTAACCATCACCACAATCAAGGTAACAGATATTCTTATCTCCAAAACTGTCTTGTGTCTTTTTGTTTTTCTTGTTCGTTTTATTGTGCTAAAAACACTTAACATGAAATCTACCCTCTTGCACATTTCAAGTGCCCACTACGGTCTTGCTGGCCACAGACACTGTGTTGTACAGTGGATCTCTGGAATTAATTCACCTTGCATAATCATCACTTTATACCGCTTGGACAACTCCCCATTTTGTTGTTTAAATAACTACACGTGTTTATAAAAACTCATCAAGTCCTACATTTACAGGGGCAAATTTTATTGCATGCAAGTAATACCTCAATAAATTAGACTTTAAAAATTTTTTTTAAAATGGTAACAGGGGCAAACAAGGTCAGGTATATTTAAGATACACTGTAAAGGATGAATATTTTATAAAACAAATAGCATCTAAAAATTAGAACAAAGAAACTGAGGAGGACAACATCATATGGGTGAATTTAACACTCCTTTATCAGTCCTTGACTGAGAACTAGATTTAAAAAAAGAGCAAAGAAAACCATTACTTAACAAAACTATAAATGAATAACTAAAAAGTAAAGAAGAGCAAAAACTTGACCAACTGGAGATTAATAGATTCTAACTACTAGATGTGTTATCTCATCTCTACCTATTTACAGTCACACTATTAGATGGTCACTATGCCTAGTGGAAGATAAGGAACCAGGGACAAATTAAGCTTGAGCAATGTGGCAAAGGCCTTGCAGCCACTGGAATAGGAATTCAAACCCAACTCAGTTGCTGTGAAGGTGACAAGAGCCAATCCTAGTCATTTACATGTGTAAATCTGCCACTTTTAAATTTAAAAATAGCATTTCCTTGTGTCTCCCTATCTCATTTTCATCTTCCCACCAAACAATAAAGGGCACAAAAAATTCATGTGGGATTTGTTTTTTCCATCAGTTTCTGGGTCCAATGTCTGCTAAATCATGCCATCAGATGCACCTACAAATAAGCTCCATTAAAAATCACAATCCCAGCACACTGGGAGGCCGAGGTGGGCAGATCACAAGGTTAGGGGTTCGAGACCAGTCTGACCAACATGGTAAAACCCGGTATCTACTAAAAATACAAAAATTAGCCAGGAAAGGTGGCAAGTGCCTGTAATCCCAGCTACTTGGGAGGCTAAGGCAGGAAAATTGCTTGAACCTGGGAGGCAGAAGTTGCAGTAAGCTGAGATTGCACCACTGCACTCCAGCCTGGGCAACAGAGTGAGACCCTGTCAAAAACAAACAAAAAACCCAGAGCCTTAAGTCTATTAAGCTATGAACACAGAGAAAGATCACTGCTTATAATTGACAGCCAATCACAGAAAAGGTGATCCTACAAAATTGGGGTAGAAAGTAAATATGATTCTGCAAATGTTTCTTTGGATTCCCGTTCATAACCTTCATGGTCACACTGAACCTGTCTACAGCAGGATGAAATGTTTAAAGAGTTTCCATCAACCTTTTCATTTGAGGACCAATCAAATGGACAGGAAAAATCCTACAACACAGATGTTCTGGAACCACCCGATTTCAAGTATTCTCTCTCATTGTTCCCATAAACTATCCATATGCCCCAGGGTATGTGCCCATTGTCAGGAGCTGTGGAAAACGGGCCCCCAACCAAGGGGTCAGAAAACTCTTCCAAGAGAATCTGATGCTCAACCTTGCTCTGAAGGATGAACAGGCATTCTCCAGATAAAAAAGTTAGAGCTGAGGACACTCTATGTTCTAGATGCAACTGGTATGTGGCTACAGCTGTGCTGTCCAATGACAGCCTCAGGTGACCAGTGAGCCCTTGAAATACAGCTCGTCTAAAGTAAAATATGATGTAAATTTCCTACCACATTAAAAAAATTAAGTAGCTACCTTTAAAACTAGAAACAGGTAAAATTAACTTTAATAATATTTAATATTTTATTTAATCCAAAATATCTGAAATGTCATTTCAAAGCATGGTAAGTACAAAAGTTATTAAGATATTTTTCAGGCCAGGTGCGGTGGCTCATGCCTGTAATCCCAGCACTTTGGGAGGCCAAGGCGGGTGGATCACGAGGTCAAGAGATCGAGACTATGCTGGCCAACATGGTGAAACCCCCTCTCTACTAAAAATACAAAAAAATTAGCCAGGCGTGGTGGTGCGTGCCTGTAGTCCCAGCTACTCAGGAGGCTGAGGCAGGAGAATTGCTTGAAACTGGAAAACAGAAGTTGCAGTGAGCCAGGATCTTGCCACTGCACTCCAGCCTGGTGACAGAGAAAGACTGTGTCTCAAAAAAAAAAAAAAAAAAAAAAGATATTTTACAGTCTTTTTCTGGTACTAATTCTTTGAAATCCTCTGTGTATAGAGTTTCTCTGCTTCCATCTGTCCTCTCCCCAGTACAGCCTGGGACCCTCACCACAATCGACGTCCCATTCCTGCTTTCTAGCCTTGGCTGTGGACAGGTGGCATGCTTCAAGAAATAATGCAGCATTGCTAACTGTTTTGAGTGTCCATCATTTGCAGAGCATCTAACATTAAAAATCATACTAATAAGGCACCTCTATACACACTGCCTTTCTCCGACAACCCAATCACCACATGAGGTGCTGCAAGCAATACAGTACCCCAGGGGTTACAGACCAGGAAGAGGACTGCAGGGCTCAGTGACCTGACCAAGGTCATACCTCAGTGAGGCCATTTACCTCTGGAGCCAGGGTTCTTTCCTCGCTCCACCACCAGCACAGCTCTTCAGGCGGGTGTGTGCCAGGGAAGGCAGGCGGCTCCTCTTACCTGCCTTGGAGCGCCCACCACTGGGGAGCTGTAAGGGGCAATCTCACAGTTACTTAGAACAGGTCAGGTGGAGGCGTAGGAGGGAGGCCATGCTAGCAGCGCAGAGGCAGGTCTGAGAGGCTGAGAGAAAGGCTGGACCTGGATGCAGCTTGCAGCCACCTCCTGGAGACAGAAGCTTGCAGGGTGACCCCCCCGGTCCCAGAACCTGCTGCCATAAAAAGTGATCATCAACAAGCTCCCAGGCTGAATTCAACATTTGAAATACACAGCTGCTTTATAAGTAAGGCTTTCCCCAAGTGTATGGGGTGACAGCTGACTCAGTTTGAGGGCAATCCTGCAAATGGTTCCTCCTGTAACTTCTCTCTGCTTAACACGACCATCAGTGTCCTCTGCTGTCATGCTTAGGGAGCCAAGAGCAGGGGACTCTGCATGTGTGACACTGGACAGGCTTAGGGCAAGGGGGTGTGTGGAGGATGGACTGTGACAGATCATGGATCACCCATTCAAATTCAGTTTTTAAAAAATGCACGCCTGGTAGCCAATGACAGCACACCTGGCTGCCAGTTGACGAGTTCAGCTCTAGAACATGACACTGTCTTAGAGCCCTCTTCCTCTGCTTTCCCTAAATGGTCAAAGGACAGTGACACTGGTTAACTTCGAGAATTTACTATATTCCAGGCACCATTCCAGGCGCTTTATTTGTACTAAATCATTTAATCTCATACACCATCTATGGATGCAGGAACGATTCTTCTACTCATTTTATAGATAGGGAACTGCAGTAGAGAGAAATTCAGTTGACTACCCAGGACCGCACACAGAGGAACCCTAGAGGATGGGATGGGAACCCAGGCAGGCAGGTTCCCAGAGCCCAGCCCTCTGTGAAGGGTGTCTAGGGCCAGCAAGATTTGCTTTTTTAATGAAGGAAATGTCTTCTCTATTTTGATGCTAAATGGGGACACTGGCTTCATCACACCTGTTGGAAAGACGGTCACTCCCACCCTGCCACAGAGGGACTACAAATGAATGTCTCTGCCTTCCTGCCAGGACAGTGTATCTTTCCTCTTTCAGAGGGATTCTCCCTGGAAGCCACAGTGGACATGCGCAGGAGGCACCCAATTCTCTGTCCCCTGGAGAGTTCCCTGTGGCCTTGTCGCCCCACCTCCTGCCACCCTGCCCTGCCCACAGAACACTCCTACTCCACCTGGCTCTGCCTGCTCGCACCTTTTACCTCCCACCATGCTGCCCTCTGCCTGGACTCTCCCTTTGCCTTCTAGTTTCCAACAGTGACTCACCCAGAAACCTTCATCCTCCTCTGCTTCTCCAGCCAAGGTGCCCGTCGCCTCCTCTGGAGGCCCGCAGCACTTGGCAAATACTCTCAATACAGGAATTTACACAACTCATTTTTATTCATGAGTCTGTCTCTGAAAACTGCAAGCTCCCCCTGGATACACTGCAAATGCTAAGAAGGCTTAGAGAGAGAAAAAAAAAACCAAACAAAAACAAAACAGTGGTTTCGGTGTCTGTTTAGGTCAGGCTGACCTCTCACGAAGGGACCTGGCTTTCTGGAACCTGCTGTCCCAGTTCTTATCCTTACCGTTTGACCCCAGGCTGACCTTGAGCCTTGAGTGGTGTCCCACCTCCCATGAGTCTTTTCCCAGATGGCTTTGGGTCCACAGCCTGTTTTTGTAGGTCCGGGGACACTCTCTCTCGCCTGCCTTGTCACCTATGGGTTCCTGCTCACCACAGAACAGGCACCAATAGGCCTGGCTCGCAGACACAGTGTATCTTACTGAATAGAAAATGTAGAAAGAGAAGTGAATTTTGAGCGAGGAACGATGGCAGATCAGAAGGAAATACCTTTATTGAAGTTTCCGGATATGGTCTCTAACTTTTCAGCCCATAACACGCTCCCACTCTGCCTAGCTCTGCCTCCTGGAAATGTAACTGGAAACCCAAAATGAAAACAAGGCCCATGCAGACACAACACCGCATTCTCACTTTATACGGTCTATGGGCACTCTGGGGTCTCTCAACTCTGACCCAGAATAGCCACCAAACCACTTCAAGAGCCTGCTTTCACATGAATCAGGTATTCTCAGGCTTGCATTACTGACATTTCGAGTTGGGTGATTCTTTGTTGCAGATGCTGGTCCTGTGCCCCGACACGGACTTGACCACATCCGCGGCCTCTCCCCAAGAGATGCCAGCAGCACTTCCCCTGTGCTCCAACCCCGTTATGACAACAAGCAAAAATGAATCCAAATGTCACGAGGTACAAAATCACCTAGGCTGAGCAGCTCTGCCTCAACTCACCCTTAAGTCCTGCGATCACTCAAATTCATTTCCCTCAGAGGCACCATGGTTTTAGACACTCAGACAAAACAAACACACACCAGTCTCACCCCCATTCTTCTTGCTGTTGCATCTGTTTTTCCAGTCGGCCACCAACTAAAGATAACTGTATCTTTACTTGTCATAGGTTCGAATTTAAATTCCATCCCTTACTACTAGCTGTGTGTCCTCTGACAATGCAGGTAACCTTGCTGTGCCTGCTCGTCTTCAGCAGAGTGGAGATAATGGTATCTCAGAGGGCTGCCGTGTAGTTCAAAGACATCCAGTGTGAAGTGCCTGGCAGGAGCAGGCACCTGAGAATTCATTCATTCCTTGAATATCCAAGACCGCTACTTCAATGGGAAATGAGAAAGCAGAGAGGTTGCAACCCCCACCCTTTTGCCTCAGTTCCCCTGCCCCAGGGCTCTGCCCGCTGCTCTTTTCTTTTCTTTTCTTTTGTAACAGAGTCTTGCATTGTCACACAGGCTGGAGTGCAGTGGAGTGATCTTGGTTCACTGCAACCTCTACTTCCTGGGTTCAAGCAATTATCCTGTCTCCGCCCCCTAAGTAGCCAGGATTACAGGCATGTGCCACCATACCCAGCTAATTTTTGTATTTTTAGTAGAAACAGGATTTCACCATGTTGGCCGGGCTGGTCTTGAACCCCTGACCTCAGGTGATTCACACGCCTTGGCCTCCCAAAGTGCTGCACCCAGTCCCACTGTCCTTTTCTATGTATGTGTGGACAAAGGTGCAGTTCATCCACAGCCAAACCTGGAGGACCGAGGCAGCGCTAGGAACCACACCAGGGGCCATGTGAGGGCATTCCCTGGGCCTCTGTCCTGACCTGGGGGACACAGGCTCATCAATGCAGCACCCTTCCCAATAAATCACCGTACCGAAGATGGATCAATTCGTTCATTTCCCTGGTGTCTTGCACCTCAGTCTGTTTGAGGTCCTGTAACAAAACACCACAGACTGGGTGGTTTATAAACAGCGGAAATTTACTTCTCAGAGTGTGGAATCTACAGTTTCAAGAGGAGACACCACCAGCAGATTTGGAATCTGTTGGAAGGCCACATTCTAGATCACAGACGGCATGTCCGAGGTGCACCCTGACATGGTAGAGAGGGTGAGGCAGCTCTCTGAGGCCTCTTTTATAAGTGCGCTGATCCATTAGGGGGGCTCCTCCATCATGACCTATTCAAGTTCTGGTGAAATCCTAACTCTGGGTTAGGATTCACACGAATGTTCAGACCACAGCACCTTGGTCTGAGCACCCTCATCTCCCATATTTACCTCCCAAACCAGCGCAGCCACCTGTGTGAAGACACCATCTGCATACTAGAAAATTCTCTATACAACTTCAAATACAGTAGACGTGTTCATATACTGTGTCATAGGTACAGAGCCTTTCGCATGCCTGTGATCCTAGCACTTTGGGAGGCTGAGGCAGGCAGACCACGAGGTCAGGAGATCGAGACCATCTGACCAACATGGTGAAACCCCATCTCCACTAAAAATACAAAAAGAAAAAAAATTAGCTGGGCATGGTGGCACATGTCTGTAATCCCAGCTGCTTGGGAGGCTGAAGCAGGAGAATCACTTGAACTTGGGAGGCGGAGACAGCCATGAGCCAAGATCATGCCACTGCACTCCAGCCTGGTGACAGAACTGGACTCTGTCTCTAAGGAGGAAAAAACCCTCTCCCTCAGCCCTTTATATAGTAAATCCTCATTATTCAAGATACAGGTTGTGCATTGCTCATCCAAAAATCCAAAATCTGAAATGCTCCAAAATCCTAAGCTTTTTGAGCACCAATATGACACTCAAAGGAAATGGTCACTGGTAAGGAATATAATGCAAATATTTCAGACTAAAAAAAAAAAATCCAAGATCCAAAACATTTCTGGTCCCAAGGATTTCTGATAAGGGATACTCAAACTGCAGTTACATTCTAGAAAGTCACCACCAACCCTGAACTGGTGAATACGAAACCACAGCGGCTGGGGAAATACAGGGTTACGTTCCTGCAAGCCTCTGTTTACAACATTTTAATCAACTCATCACCACATAACCTGTGTTAAGTGTGTTTCTGTTTAAAGGTACCCTATTTAATGTATATTGTTGATTCATTAACATAGAGCTTATGACCACCAATGCTGTAACTCATGCCTGCACGAAGCTTCTCTAACACACATTTTCTCCGTAAGGCATGTCACAGGTCTCCTGTACTTAGAAACACTAGTCAGCACTTCAGTACTGTGCTTGGGGTCTTTTCAAACAGTAAAATCATCAACAAAAGAACAAAAACATCTAAGAATAGGACATCAAATAGACCACAAAAAGGGCACTTGTTTACAGCATGAGAGCTTAAACAAGAAGGCAGAGGTCACCCTGTTTGACCTCAGCCGGGAACAGGCACATCAGTCAACTCAAATGTTTCCCGTCTTCAAAGGTGCCGTGAGGATTCATCTGGGGGCTGCAAATACATGTGAGCAATCAGGCAAATTCTCAAATACGCAAACCACAAATAATGAAGACTGACTACACATGCCTATACCTGTTTAAGGATTTGTGTGCATGCGTGCGCTCGTGCGCGCGCGCGCACACACACACACACACACACACACACACACCCCTTCACCTGCTAGGGCATTAGCAGCTCGAGGACAGCAAACTCCCTCATACCTGCATCAAGCCAACAGGTAGCAGCTCTGTCTACTCTTCCAGCCTGAGAAAGCTACTGCCTATCTGAAGCGGACTTCATGTTCACATGGGCACTGCCTCACCAAAGCAGGGCACTGCACAGAGGCAGGATCCACCCTGGATGCCTGTTTTTGATCAGGAGAAATCTGCAGGTCTGACGGCTTAATGTGAGAAATGGGTTCACTTAAGAAAGAACCACATTGCTTCATTAAGACCCCCCATGGGTCCCTGGGAGCTAGACACCACCTGTCTCCTACCTGCCTGCTGTCATTCTCCAGGAGTGCCTCCTGGTCACAGGCTCAGCAAACGCTCACAGACCTCAAGTTCCACGTTGACTCTGGTGTGTTGGCTGCAGAGAAAGGAGAAGACTCCACAACTCTGCATACCCCAAAGGCACCTCGTATCAGTGGCTCCAGCAACTTCGCTGGTTGCTCCAGGGCATGATGGAGCCCAGACTGCCCAGGCTTGGGGCCAGCGCATCAGCTGTGGATTTTATCACCACTTTCCTTGTTTTAGAAACAGAGCCCAAAGACAGGCATGCAAATATGCTGTGCTCTGGCCAGACTTTACAGACACACTAAAATGTTGGTTCAGAACATACTCAGCCTCTCTCCTGCAAGGGCCACATGTGCTCGCTTGTGAAGTGCTTTGATCAGCGTGGGGAGAAGATACTATATTTCAATGCCTCTTTTTGGTTTTAAGGCTGTAAGACTTTCTTTTGTTTCTGCTAGAGCTAAAATGCTTTTCTGGGTGAGCAGGAATAGGTTTTTTGCCTTTTTAACATTTAGCTGAGGGAAAAAAATACTACACTTCCATGGTCATCATGGCAAATGTCACACTAGAGGATTCTGACACATACAGAACTGGCTGAGAAGTTAGAATCCAAACCTATGACTGCACCCAGGTCAAGTTTTCTTCCACCCAGCAATTCAAAGGGCTCACCCTGCCCAACTCCCCTGAAGCTCAGTCTAGCTCTGTAATGAGCCCCCACCACCAGGAAACCTGCAGACATAGCTAGATGTCTTCCAGTGAAGAACGGGGACCTCTCTTGGGAGAACGTAGAGGTGAGTAAGTAAGATACCAGGCCCAACGTGGATCACTTCTACCAGAAAAGAAATTCTATACATTGAGTGTTACGAAGTACAGGTAGATTTTAATAATGTTTTTGATAGAAAGACAGTAATAATTTTAACAAAAGGCCAGGCACAGTGGCCCACACCTATAATCCCAGCACTTTGGGAGGCTAAGGTGGGTGGATCACCTGAGGTCAGGAGTTCGAGACCAGCCTGATCAACATGGAGAAACTCCGACTCTACTAAAAATACAAAAATTAGCAGGGTGTGGTGGCACGTACCTGTAATCCCAGCTACTTGGAAAACTGAGGCAGGAGAATCACTTGAAACTGGGAGGTGGAAGTTGCAATGAGCCCAGATCATGCCACTGCACTCCAGCCTGGCCCACAGAGCGAGACTCCATCTCAAAAAAAAAATTATAAAAAGAGACAAACACATGAAATTTTGCTCCACAACAACAATTAGTTCTTAGTATCCACTAGTAGAGTCTACACCACTCCTACCCCAAAAAATGATTTATTCACTAATTCATTCAACAAATGCCTACTAACTGCCTTTACATGCCAGGCACGTTTCTATACATGTGTTATATACAATGAAAAGATGAGCTTCACCTCCCAAAGTGTGTAGTGGGGACACAAGTGTATGAGCAACAGCTGCAATCGCACCAAAAAACGATTCAAGGTTACAGCACTACCCACAGTGTGGACCTGGAAGCAAATCCTTGTGTTGGAGGTGGTGGAGGCACACATGGCTTCTGAAAGGAGGGAACCTCTAAGCTGACTCTACATGGAGCAACAAGAGTTTGCCAGATCCTCTGGGTAGGGGAACGGAAAGGAGATTCTATGCAGAGGAACCAGAATGTGCCAAGCAAAAAGGCGCCAATAAACAGCGCCACCCTGAGGCTAACCACAGGCAGTGCAGTGCCTGCTGTGAAGGCACAAAGAAGCCAGATATAGGTGACAGGGGGGTGGGGGTGGGGTGGGGACAGATAGAGGCAGCAAACCACATTGCCATGTATGTACCTAGTATGTACCTATGCAACAAGCCTGCATGATCTGCACATGTACTCGAGAACCTAAAGTACAATAAAATAAATTAAAAAAAAAAAAGCTGGACATGTGAGTGCACACGTGTGAGCACAGGTGCGAAGGCTGTGCTTGTGTGTCTGCGTGTACACCCTCTGTCTGTCTGGAGAACGGGCTGGGGAATGAAGCTTCGCATAGAAGCAGGGGTCGCTTGTTTCTACCCTGGCTTCTTCTCGCTCCTTGTCTGTGATGGAACTTCCTTTGTTAGCACCAGAATTTGATGCCGCTGATCCCGATGGTGGTTTCTGGTGCCCTATTCGCCTCATCTAGTGAGACGATGTGGTACTAACGGGGCCCTGTTCTAGCCAAGACACCTCCATGCTGCGTAATAAACACAGGCTACTCTATGACTCATTCTCTGTATTTACTAATCCAAGCAGAACTCAGTGGAATCTACTTGAAAGAAAGCTCACAGGAGACTAGAAAGTGTCATTTTAATGATGCAGCTAAGCTTCTCTTCCCTGTCCTTGGTCTGCTGTTTCCCCCAGGTGGAAAAGTAAAAGACCATAAGGTAGGGAGGGGCATATACACTTTTCCAGTCTCTGATCTTGCACTGAAACTCAGGGCCCACACTCTTCTCTGCGGGCACTGGTGATTATTGTCCTCTGTCTGAGAAAGGAGACATGCACCGTGCTTTGATGGATATGCCATGAGCGGCTTGCCTGGGTACTTTCCAGGGCGATTAGGCAGGGGATTCTAGAAAACATTCAGGATGGAAGCATCTGAACAAATAAGGCAATCAGAAGGGAAGGAAGATAGGGCATTTCAAAGCCATCTTGCATCTCTGCAGGAAGAGGGGAGCAAAGATGAGGGAAGAGAGCATTCTCGATTTAGCTGTCTGTGGATTTGCTCTTGAGAGCTCTTGGTACTGAATCCTGCAGACAAAGCAGACACTGAGAGAGCCGTATGCCAGCAGGATCTGGGAGAATCCTGAGTGACCTTAACCTTTACTCCCACCACTGTGTCCCAGTGGTCCCCTAAAAGTAGGCTGGTTGAAAACAACACAGCCAAAAACTGTGCTGTTGCTATTTGACAGATAATATGATCCAGGAAAACAGGAGAGATAACAAGGTCTGGAAGTCAATGAAACAAAGACCAAACAATCCAGCTGTAAAATGGTTTTAATTTATTTTACGTGGGATTATCTGTGTAACATGTGTCTTATCCATATTGATTATCATTATATGTGTTGTCTTTATGAGTGCTGTCTTTATGTGGCAATGCTTCTGGGTTACGTCCCCACAACAGCACCTCAGTACTACAGAGAGAGGTGGGGAGACAAATGATACTGTTAGCCAAAGAAAAGCATATCCAGAGGAGGGACATTCTACCACAGATCACCATATAAAGCTTCAAATGGGGGACTTATTTGCACTTTTTTTTTTTTTTTTTTGAGACAGAGTCTCCCTCTGTCTCCAGGCTAGAATGCAATGATGCAATCTCAACCGCTCACCACAACCTCCGACTCCCTGGTTCAAGCGATTCTCCTGCCTCAGCCTCCTGAGTAGCTGGGATTACAGGCATGTGCCACCATGCCCAGCTAATTTTTGTATTTTTTTTTTTAGTAGAGACAGGTTTCACCACATTACTTGTACTCTCATGGGTTAATCTATACTACTGTTCACTTCTGATGTAAAGTAGTTAATATAGAAAACAGTATCTCTGCTTCCTTATGCATCTGCAACATGCTCTGAAAATTAAAAACCTCTCATTACTTGTCATTTTAGTATTTTAAATGAACATAAATGTCAGAGCTCACTGGTTTTATTTAGACATAGGTTCCTACCATCTGATCATCAATTTTTGTTTTTTAGAAACGATAAAAAGCAGCGCACCTGGATTAAGGTATTTCAAAACTTCTTTAGAGCCCAACTCATCTGGACCGTTTACAAAGACATTTTAAAGCCCTTTATAAAGTTATCTGAAAGCAGAGTTCAAAAATACAAATTACATCTCAGCTCTCTTGATGTTCAAAAAAAATGCCCCAAAACACTGAAAGATGCTTTTGTCTTCTCCTCCATGACCAAAGCTGCCCTTTGGATGCCATACAACCTAATGGGTAGTGCAGCAGCCCAGCTCTCTGCAGAAGCTAGGGTTAGACTTTTTACATTCTACAAAGCACCACCTTATCTTTCTGCTTCGAGTTGAAATCACCTTTTTCCACAAACAGTGCCAGATGCTCGGTTTGAGAAGTGTCACCAAAGCCCAGGCATGAATTCCCTCCACTGCTGAGACATTCGAATACGCCAGGTTAATTGGGATCTGAGAATGGTTACTGCTCCTGAGGGTCCCATTCAATTAAATGTTCCTACAATTTGCATTTGGAAAGCACATCATCATCCCTGCCTGGTGCTTTAATGAAAACCTGAGTCCACAAAACTTTGGGTGCCAGTCACAGTACCCTGAAAGGTTCATATCCTGAAATGTTCAGAACTGCAATTTTGTGCCCAGTTCTAACAGGGATTTTTCTGTTCCATGTACCCTGGGGACACAGTGATATGGCACTGTGCACAGTAGGAAAAAGAAACCATCTTCTTGAGAGGGGCTGGTACTCATGATACCTTAGTGGGAACTTGGTCGCAGGCCATGAGAATCATCCTCAGCTAAAATCTGAGCTGTTCATCCCTCCGCTCCCCTGGCTGCAAACCTCTTCATCGGCACTGGCGTCAGAGCTGGCCTCAGTCAGTACAAAGCTTGAACTCTTTTCTCTGCATCCCAAATCCGTCACAAAGCAAAAATGCCCTGACCTCATCTGAGCCACAGGCGCAGTCACGGTGTGGTGGGGGCTGCCAGCCCAGGCCCGTTTCTGTCTCGGTCATTTCTCAATCTATCTCGACTTAACCTTGTTACTTCAGATCAGAGCTGCCCATAATTAGCTGGGCACAAATGCCCTGTGCCTGCCAAAATGATGAGGCTCTGAGGCCTTCTGGGTGATGCACGGAATGAGTCAGGAGGGGATGGAATATACCAATTCTTAACAAAACTGCATGAAAATGACACTGAATTCGGAAAGCTTCACACAGTCTCTTTGAGGGCTCCTGTTTGAGTTTCTCTCCTCCCTTCAATGACAGCAAGGAGCTGGAATCAATATCCTCAGGGCTGCACTGGATCAAATGACTACGGGCTTACTTCTTCCTGATTCCTCCAGGAGTAAATTCTGGCAGTAGAAGCAATTTAGAGCAGGTGTGCACACCCACACTCCTAAGAATTTCCCTCAATACGCACATGCGCGCGCGCGCGCGCACACACACACACACACACACACACACACACACACACACAGTCACATCCTGCTAGCTGCCCACAATCCAAATGCACCTGTAGGCAAAAGATTCCTTTTGGACTTGGTTGCCTTCAACAAAACCCTCCCTTAGGCAAAGCCTGCCAACTCCCACTCCCTACACGAGGCCAGGCCAGTGAGAGGAGGAAGGATGAGCAGGCAACACAGGAAAAGAAAACAGAAGGGAAGTTGGGGGGTGGTGGGGGAGGGAGCCTCAACTCTGGATTCTAAAGTGAACAGTCAATGCCAGATATTTTTAGAGAGCCTGAAGCTGGAGAGAGGCTCACAGGCCCAAATGAGATTGCTCCTCACAAGGGAGGTGATTTATTTGCAAGTGTCAGGGGCAGTTTTCAAAGTCCTTCCTCAGTACCACATAGAATCCAGGGATTTCAGCAGGATCTCCGGCCTCTAAATCATTATGGAACATCCAAGCATCCAGGGGGATAAATGTTTCCTTCCGGGATCCCTGAGGAGCCAAGGCTTGGTTTTGGGTTTCCCAAGCACTGGGGTGGTGGAGCAGGCAGGCAGGGGCAGGAAGGGGGTTCCACATGTGTTACTCTTTAATCCTGTGTCTTCTCTCCAATTTCCCCATTCTCTGGGGCACTCGATTTTAATGTACACCTCTTCCTCTTCCCAAAAGATTCGGAAAACCCTCATTCCTCATAGAGTATCCCCACAGCCCCTCTCCCTAGGTCTGCTTGCTGTCACGGAGGAGCTGAGACTCCCAGAACCTCTTCAGATGGTGGTGATGACTATGATCCTTGCAACAGCTGGCATAGCACATGCAGAAAAGTCTAGCGGTAGGACTGTTGGCCACACTCAAAAACTTGCAGAAAGTACAGGACAAGGTAAGGAATGAGGCCTGGATTCCAGACCACGCACCGGCACCTGTGCTCTGTGACCCACGACAAGTCACTTAATTCTGTGAGCTTCCACTTCTTCATCTGCAAAATGGGGTATCCAAGGACGTAACTTTCCAGAACATAATCGAAGTACATAAAAAAAAAAATTTTTTTTTAAAGTGAGACTAAGTCTTGCTCTTGTCCCCCAGGCTGCAGTGCAATGGCGCAACCTCGGCTCACTGCAACCTCCGTCTCCTGGGTTCAAGTGATTCTCCTGCCTCAGCTTCCCGAGTAGCTGGGATTACAGGTGCACACCACCACCACAGCCTGCTAATTTTTGTATTTTTAGTAGAGATGGGGTTTCACTATGTTAGCCAGTCTGGTCTTGAACTCCTGACCTCAGGTGATCCACCCGCCACAGCCTCCCAAGTGCTGTGATTACAGGTGTGAGCCACTGCCCCCAACCAAAACTACCTACTTTTAAAGATGATGGTACTAAGCTTGCTTCTGCTGCTTCCCCAGACACTGCTCACCTCCCTTTCCTAACAGCAACAGGACAGAGCTGTAGCCAATGAGCTGCACTCCCGGCCTGGCCCACTTGACTGCCCAGGCCTCTTCTGCCAGGTTCTTTCCTCCTCCCATTTGATGGCGACAAGCACAGCAACCTTGAAAGGGAAGAACTGAATACCGCAACATTAACATGCAAGAGCTACTACACAGAGCTGCCCACATAAGCAAAACCTGTTCTGGATTCACCTGAGCAGAAAAAAATTCACTAAAGCAATGATGCACGTGAGGTTTGCTTCTTGCAGCAGTAATCGGTCCCTTAACAAATACATTTACCACACCCTAAAAAGGGCAGAAGTATCAAGCACTATTAAATATTTCACTTAAACACAACTAAAAAAAAAAATCACAGATGACACGACCATTGTATCTACTTTTAGAGCTCTCAGCGATCAGATAAAAGTCATGTGATGAATGGAACACTCCAGTTTAAGACTAAAATTTCCAGCCAGTTTCTACCACAGGTTTGCTTTTCCTGCAAACCTACTTTCACAAACACAACAAGTAGGTTCCCCATCTATATGATTAATATCAACTGCAGTAAAAATCCCACGGTGTGATCCACCCAGATGAAGTGTGACTTCACTGGTTCTCACCCTCCACACCTCTTTCTTATTGGCACATTCAGGAGTTAATCAGCCCCCAGCTGCTGCCCCTCCAAGAGTTAAACCCTCACTAGAGAAACTGTGGCAGGCCAGGTCTCCCTAAGGCCGGCCTCCATAATAACTGTCTCAGCACTAAGTGGTGAGGTTAAATATTAGAAACTTTGTATAAGAGCCAGTGCCCATATACAAAGGCTGGAATGTAACAAAAGGCCACTAAGAGGCTTGCCTAGGCCTTTCCTGGGCCTCGAAGCATGACAAAATAATGAAGAAATGTTTTTTCCCTTTTTTTTTTTGAGATGGAGTCTTGCTCTATTGCCAGGCTGGAGTATACTGGTGTGATCTTGGCTCACCGCCACCTCTGTGTCCCAGGTTCAAGCAATTCTTCTGCCTCAAGTAGTGCACTCTCGAGGAGCTGGGACTACTGGCACCTGCCACCACACCCAGCTAATTTTTGCATTTTTAGTAGAGACAGGGTTTCACCACATTGGCCAGCATGATCTCAATCTCTTGACCTCATGCTCTGCCTGCCTCGGCCTCCCAGATGAAAGAATTCTTCACAGGATCCATTTAGGATTAAACAAGTGTATTGTGGGTCTGAAGCAACTTCCCAAACCTTCATGACTTAGCAGGAGAAAAGATAACGGTACTCACCCCTGGCAATTGGACCCATCTAGATTAAGTAAATTTACTGAGGCTCCAGAGGAAGGTCTTTGGGACTCAGATCTTGGTTACAGATTGGAAGAAGTGGAAGAAGTTGATCACTTATGTCTTTAGATGAATGCACCTTTACACGTAGACATATAGCTTAGAAGGTATACAAGCTCTGGAAAACTTTGTAATTTTGAGTTGGTCTGGCGATGTTTTCCAGGCCTTCTCCCTGTACCCAGCTACAGAAATAACTTCCCTCCTTTCCCAGTTCACCTACATCTGGTTATTCGGTTGTGAAAATAAGCAGCCTGGGCCAGGTGCCGTGGCTCACACCTGTAATCCCAACACTTTGGGAGGCCAAGGCAGGCAGATTGCCTGAGGTCAAGAGTTCGAGACCAGCCTGACCAATACAGTGAAACCCTGTCTCTACTAAAATTACAAAAATTAGCCGGGCATGGTGGGGTTCGCCTGTAATCCCAGCCACTCAGGAAGCTGAGGCAGGAGAATTGCTTGAACCTGGGAGGCAGAGGCTGCAGTGAGCCAAGATTGCGCCAGGGCACTCCAGCCTGGGCGACAGAGCTAGACTGCGTCACAAAAAAATAATAATAATAAAATAAAATAAGCAGCCCAATCCTCAGTTGGTCAGGGAACAAAGCGTCTGGTGCACTGCTGGGGGTGGGGTACACTGAACAGCCTGAGATCACCACAAGGCTCCTAAAATATCACTGCTGGGCCCTCCATTGGGCTTAGGAGCTTCCACAGCCATTTCCACCTCTCATTCTCTCCTCCTTCCTGGGCTTGCACGTCCCTCAGCACCAAGCCTGTCCTACTGCTGTTTGGCCAGCTTTCAGTTGCTTCCTGTTTTCTTTCTCAGGCCACAGGAAATCCTTGCTCTGTAATTCCTAAAATGTCCACTCCAGTCACTACCTCCGATGCTACCTCCTGCCACAGTCTGTGGCATCTTCTGAACACATCTGGATGACCTCCAGGGTTTGTTCTTGGGTCCCGCGAGCCTGAGAGATGGCTGCACCAGGACCCAGAAGAGCTGAGCTCAACTTCTGGCTCAGCAGTGACTACTTCCTGACCTGGAGTAATTCTCCCAAGTCTTCTGAGTCCAGGTTTCTTCCCCACATGATGGGAATTCTAATACTACTGTCCCAGGGTTTTCATAAAATTAAATACATGCATTCAGTTCACATTTGCTGGGTCCCTTTCATGTTCTGAGAACCATCTTAAGCTTTAAGCATGTAACAGTGAATGGGGTGCTCTCATAGAGCTGTCGTTCTGGCAAGGAACGACAATAAATAAATAAATATATATTACGCCAGATGGTGATAAGTGAAGAAAAGCAAAGTCAAGTAAGGGGACCAAGGGTAAAGGTGGCAGATGAGGAGGGGAAAGGTATTCAGCGAAGGCCTCTCAGATGGGAAATCCCACAAGCAGAAGCCTGAATGAAGCTGGAGAGCCAGTGCAAAAGCCCTGAGGTAGGATTTGCAATACGGTGTAGGTGAAATACACTGAAAAGTGTTCCATGAATGAGAGATATGACTCATCTCTGGAATCCCACACACCTCAGACTGAGATGTTTTTAATCAACCTCATTGCCTGACAAACGCCCTATTTTCCTTTCCTCAGAGTAGAACCAGAGAGCTGGTCTTCTGCCCCAGGACTGCCCCTGTTGCCTATGCCCTTCAGACACAATCAGGAAAATCAGGCCTTCCTTTAGGAAAATGGGAAGAGAAAGCCTCAGTGGTTCAAACACAAGTACTTGCCAAGGCAGCCCTGACTATGCCTTTGTTATCACATCCTTGCCAGCAGGCAGCGAAGACCTAATGAATCTTCTAGAAATGCTTTGTAATTCTACTGGGATAATGGATAATGCAATTAGGAGATAAAGAAATTGACTAGAAAGAGATAAACTAAATATTCAAAAATCACGTATCAGACAAGTCTGTTTAAAGTCAAGAGTCCTCTCGGAGCAGAATGGCAAATTTCATTCAGAAAAGGGCCACTCAAGGGAGAAAGTAATGCAAGCAGTCCTGAGAATGGAGTAAAATACAGCCACATGGATGAGCAGATCGTGGTCCGACCAAGGCATCAGGAACGTCAGAAGATGACAGGTGGAGCATTTCTAATCCCAAAGTTTGACATCCAAAATGCTCCACAATATGGAAGCTTTTGAGTGCTGACATGACACTCAAAGGAAATGCTCACTGGGGCATTTCAGATCTTGGATTTTTGGATTTGGGGTGCTCAACTGGCAGGTAAGTGTATATATAATGCAAATATTCCAAAATCTGAAAAAATCAAAAATCGGAAACACTTCTCATCCCAAGCATTTTGGATACGAGATAACCTGTAGGATGAGCTAAGACAGGGTATTGCAGGTAGCAAAAGCCAGTGAATAACCAGCTAGTCGTGTGAAATAGTGAGAAAGTAATAACATTGATCCTGTATCAAAAAGATGTCTGCTAGAGTAAAACAGCTGTCTCAAAATACGTTCTTCATCTGAAAGGAGCGAGTTTAGGAGCTACAGGATGCTCTGGAGCACCACACAGAGAAGGCGCCCTGGAAGTGGCTTGGAGGTATCCAATACATCCAATCCTCGTTGGATTCCTTGGAGGAATCCAGTAAGAGGTTTCCTCGTTTACACCAAATGTGTATACAAACCTTCACAGCAGAACTATCCTTCATCGTGAAAGAGTAGAAACAACCCAGATATCCATCAACAGGTGAATGACCAAAATTAGGTGTGTCTCCATACCCATTACAACATGGATGGACCTTTCCAACGTCATGGTGGTGAAACAAGGCAGTCATATAAGGCCACATATTGTATGATTCTGTTTACATGAAATGTCAAGAATGGGCAAATCGAATAGACACAGAAAGAAAATAAGTGTTTGGCAGCACCTGGCAGGGAGGGTATAATGGAAGTGACTGCTCATGAGAAAGAGGTTCCATTTCAGGGGTGACGAAAATGTTTTCAAATTGAATTGTGCTAATAGTTGCACAACTCTATGAATACACTAAACAACTGAACTGTGTATATTTTTTATAATTTACTTTTCTTTTTTAAAATTTCAATTGTTTTTGGGGTACCGGTGGTTTTTCGTTACATGGATGAATTCTTTAGTGGTGAATTCTGAGATTACTGCACCCAGTATGTTGTCTTTTATCCCTCATTCGCTCATCCCCCTCCCAACCTCCCCGACCCCCAAGTCCCCCGAGTCCATTTTATCTCTCTATGCCTTTGTGTCCTCATAGCTTAGCTCCCTCCTACTTATAAATGAAAACATGCAGTATTTGGTTTTCCATTCCTGAGCTACTTCCCTTGGACCATCAGCCTCCAGCTCCATCCAAGTTGCCACAAAAGACATTATTTCTTCTTCTTTTTTTTTAATGGCTTAACAGTATTCCATGGCGTATATATGCCACATTTTCTTTATCCACTCCTTGGTCAAGCGGGACTTAGGTTCCATATCCTTGCAGTTGTGAATTGTGCTGCTGTAAACACGCGTGTCCATGTGTCTTTTTCATATAATGACTTCTTTTCCTTTGGGTAGATACCCAGTAGTGGGATTGCTGGATCGAAAGGTAGTTCTTTTAATTCTTTAAGGAATCTCAATGCTGTTTTCCATAGTAGCTGTGCTAATTTACATTACCACCGGTAGTAGGAAAGTGTTCCCTTTTCACCACATCCAAGCCAAAATTTATTGTTTTTTGACTTTTTAATTATGACCATGCTTGCAGAAGTAAGGTGGTATCTCACTGTGGTTTCAATGTCACTGGGGCAAATTTTATGGGCTATGAATTATATCTTGGTAAAGCTATTTTTTAAAAGGCTTTTCTCTGTTCGTCTAACACCAAATTCATGCAGTATACGGGCTAATAAATCCTGAGCACCCAAACCTCCATTCTTCCAATAGCCTGCAAGGCGAGGCATGTGCTCTCCATTCTGCAAGTGAAGAAATGAAGCATCAGACAGGAAGCTCACTTGCCCAGCATTAACCGACTGGGAAATGGAAGAGCCGGCATTCAAACCCAGGGCTGCTGAAATCCAACGCTCATCTTTGCTCCATGACATCAAATGGGGAAATGCTGAGTGAGCATAGGATCCAGACACCTGGTAGATGAATACAAAATGAAGTACGCTTGATCCTTGAATAACACAGGGCACTGGAGTTGCCCTCCACCCCAACACACACAGTAAAATATCTGACTATATATTTTGATTCCCCAAAAACTTAGCTACTATAGTGATAGCTAGAAGCCTTATCAATAACATAAACAGTCAATCTATACATAGACTGGTATCAACATACATTCTATATATTTGTGACACACCTAAATTTCTTAATTTTTTTCCATATTCCCAGACTACACAATTCATCTGCAAGTTTCCTCAAATTGTTGCAAATCTCCAAAAAACTTTCTCAGTATATTTATTGAAAAAATTCTGCACAGAGTCGGGTCCATGCAGTTCAAACCCATGTTATTCATGGATCAAATGTATATGGGGACTCAGTCATTCACTTTCATTTATATGACAAAGACCTGGTAAGTACCTGTCATGTGCTGGGCCATGCTTTATGCCCTGGGAATACAGCATTAAGCTGAATGAAGTTCTTGTCTTTATGGTGCCTACACTTTGGTGTGGTGGGACAAAAACTAGACATCTAATGAATGAAGCATGTATTAATGCTATGTCCAGAGGGGCTAAGTTCTATGGAGAAAAGTAAAGCTGAAGTATGGGGGACAGAGAGCACAGGCATGACAACAGGGGTGCTACTTTATATAAGGCCAACAGGGAGCACTTTTCTGATAAGGTGGTATCTCAGCAAATGAAGGAGAGCCAGGAGGATATCTGGAAAAACGATCCAGGAAGGGGGAACAGCAAAATGCAAAGGCCCTGAGGTGGGAACTGAGCTTGATCCATGTGAGGAACAGCAGAGGCCGGTGTGGCCACAGCTGAGAAAGCAAAAAGGGGCCAGCAGGAAAGAAGGTGGGGAAGGCAGAGTGACCCCATCACACAGGGCCTCATGCGAGACAGGAAGATGAGTTTTCACTCTGTGTGAAGCACTGGAGGCTTTGCTGGCAGGTGTGATGGGAACAGATTCACCCCATACTTTTGAGACTGCAATGGCGGCTGCAATCTACAGAGGAGACAGAAGGTGCTGGGGAAGAAGTCAAGGAGGTGGCTGGGCACAATGGCTCATGCCTATAATCCCAGCATTTTGGGAGGCCCAGGCAGGTGTATCACCTGAGGTCAGGGGTTTGAGACCAGCCTGGCCAACATAGTGAAACCCCGTCTCTACTAAAAAAAAAAAAAAAATTAGCAGCGCATGGTGGCGCATGCCTGTAGTCCCAGCCTTGGGAGGCTGAGGCAGGAGACTCACTTGAACCCAGGAGGTGTAGGTTGCAGTGAGCTGAGATCACACCACTGCATTCCAGCGTGGGCAACAGAGTGAGACTCCATCTCAAAAAAAAAAAGTCAAGGAGGCAAGGCGAGGCTACAGCAAGTCCAAGGGTGGATGGTTTATCCCGAGACACTCACAAAGCACTCAGGGACAAGTGAGAATGAAGAGGCATCTGCACAGCTTCTAATCCAATGTAGTTCTCAGTGTATGGTTCAGAAACCCCAGGGGTCTGTCTCTAACACCCTTCAGGGGGAGGTCTAGGAGGTCAAGACTATCTTCACAGCAATATTAAGATTGAATGTGTCTTTTTCACTCTTTCCTCATGAATGGTTTCTACATGCTGTGTGAAGACATCGCCCATAGCTGACAGAACACACAGCTGTGTATCCTCAGTTTTAATTTCGAATACAGCAAATATCCATAGACATACCCCATTTAAACACAAGGTCTGTGGAGTGCTTCAGTATCTGTAAGAGCGCTGAGAATGAAAAGCTCGAGAGCCATTCACTGTTCCAATCAATCCATTCCCACCTTCCACCCCATGAACAGAGATTGTGGGGCCTTGGACCAGGAGGGACACAAAAGTTGACTGGACAGGAAACTTTTACATTCTCAAATGGTGTCTGGGGTAAAGTTTTAGGTTCTTTCTCCCCAAGTTCTAGCCTCAGCAGGGAGGCAGAAAGGTTCTTTCTCTAAGATGATACAGAAGCCAAATTCCCCTCTGCTTGCTCAGACAAGGTTAAAGATCTCTCAGTGCCAGAGGCCATTTCCCATTGCCAGATGAGCCATTTATCCCAAGTTGTTTTCTTTTCATCTTTGGCAAACCCCTTCTCTTTGAAAAATTCCGCTTACTCCACTCACAAATAAATACGCCTACAGATCTGCAAAGGTGGAGGGAAAAACCCACAGAGCTGGCCAACTGGGGCTGCCTAGAAGTGGAAAAAAGTATCACAACTGACAGTCACTTTTCATCCCCAACACTGAGGGCCCATTTTGCATCAAATCCTCCTCAATCATTTGCTCACAAACATGACCACTGGTTCTGGGTCTCAGGCCTGCTGGTGAGAAGCCACCAGGGAATTCTGTAGAGCGCCAGAAACCAACCATCCTCAGCAGGAAGTCAGAGATAAGTGAATTACAATAGCCAGATTTTAGCTCATTTTCCTTTTTCAAAAGCTGGTCTCTGACCCCAGTGCACTCCCGTGGGACTGGCCTTCTAACCACTGCCTTGAGAACCACTCCTTCCTCATCTTATCCTTGTTGGGAACGAACAGCCCCAGCCCAGGGCTTGGAAAGTACACATCCCAAGAGGCCTCTGCTTTTAATAATAGCAGTGATAGTAAAAACAATACCTTCTGTTGGCATATGCACCAGGGACCAGGATGGTTTTAGAACCTGTCTAGGCATTATAAACTCATACCTCTGCCCTGAAAAATGCAGGTAATGACACATTCCAAACATGGTCATACGTGGCAGCCACTGCTGTTTGGTTTGCTCACTGGTCCAATTACTTATTTCTGTATTAAGGGTATATGCACATGCTGAAAAGGGAATACAAAGATGAATTCATGTGTCAAATTTCTCATGAGCTCCTACTACGTGCTTGGCCTGGGGATACAAATATGTGGTCCAGAGCAGTAAAGAAGATGGCATAGAATGGGCTGGATGCTGTGGCTCATGCCTGCAATCCCAGCACTTTGGGAGGCCAAGGCAGGGGGATCACCTGAGGTGAAAAGAAAATGACAGAATGAAAAGCAGCCCAGCACAGTGGTTAAGAATCTACACAGAAGCATGATGGCCTGGGTTCAAATCTGAACCCGACCACATCTTGGCTATGTGGCCTTGTGCGAGGTATTTAACTTCTCTGGGCGTCAGTTTCCTCACCTGGAGGTTGAGCAAGCCCACAGGGGTGCAGTGAGACTGAGGGAGAGAAGGTTTGTGGAGCACTTGCAACAGTGGCTCATAGTAAGAGGATGGGTTATTATTCTTACAAAAGAGACATATACAATAGGAGGCAAAGGACGACAAGGTGACCCTGGTAAGCGAGGGAAGCAGAGAAGGGAGACCATTGAGCATCTGACCAGGGCCAAGACTGAGAGAAGGACATAGTTCAGGGTACAGAGCCAGGAGGGGCCTGGCTAGGAATGAGGAGGCGTGATGGTGTCCAGCCCTTGGGCAGTGGCAGAGAGTGGCGGGGGCCCATGGAGGGCAATTCAGGATATGGTGTCTAGGCCAGTGATGGACTCCTTTCCCTCAGATCCTTGCTGTTGGAGAGGGAAGGAGGATGCGGAGGGTGCTTTGCAGGTCAACCCCTCCCCCCAACCCTACCCCCCTCAGTCATTGGGCTCTAACCACAGGGGCTCCATCCTGATAAAAATCATACACAGGCCACTTCCTGGACCTGCAACGCTTTTCCCCCACCAATTTCCATTTCCTCTTCCCCACCAACTTCCACTTCCTCTTCTGTCTACACCTAGGTTCACTTCTCAGAAAACCCTGCAAGGGCCCTGACTAGGTGTACTGTTCATCACTCTCCTGCTCAGCCCTTTCCCAGTGGTGAGGTAAATATTTGTTTCTGTAACTATTTATTGAATGTTGACCCCTGGGAACTGCAGAGGGCAGGACTTCTGTCTGCCTCATTCCGTGCAGTACCTACCTGCCCCTGCTGGGCTGAGGCTCCGCACAGTGCCCGGCCTACAGATGGTATTCAGGATCTGCCACCTCCACGGGTGGATGGTTTATCCTGAGAAACTCACAAAGCACTCAGGGACAAATGAGAATGAAGAGGCACCTTCACAGCTTCTAATCCAATGTAGTTCTCAGTGTATGGTTCAGAAACCCCAGGGGTCTGTCTCTAACACCCTTCAAGGGGAGGTCTAGGAGGTCAAGACTATCTTCACAGCAATATTAAGATTGTATGTGCCTTTTTCACTCTTTCCTCATGAGTAGTTTCTACATGCTGTGTGAAGACATTGCCCATAGCTGACAGAACACACGGCTGTGTATCCTCAGTTTTAATTTTGAATACAGTAAATATCCATAGACATACCCTATTTAAACATAAAGTCTGGAGTGCTTCAGTATCTGTAAGAGCGCTGAGAATGAAAAGCTTGAGAACCATTCACTGTTCCCATCAATCCATTTCGACCCTCCATCCCAGAAGGAAGACTCAGTTCCAAAGATGAATCAATGCAACATTGCCGGGTAGAGATGGGCATTGGGATACAGGAGCGTGGCAATCACAGCAGACTCACAGCAGTGTAGGAAGTGTTCCCACCCACCCTGAGACCAACCTTCAGAGCCTGGGATGCTCCTTCTGGAATCTCCTGCCAGCCCCACCCACTCAAAGCAGAGGTAAACAGAGGTGGAAAATTCCCACTGCCAACCTCACTTTCCCCACTCCTGGGTGGCAGCCAACCGCCTTCATCATACCAGGCTCCCCGAAGTTCCCTTCCACACCCTGTAGTTCTGTGAGTGCAAGCCCCAACATGAGCGGCCTCCCTCTGCCTGACACACCCAGTCTACCTGACAAAACACCTACTCCTCCTGGCAGGCTCTCCCTTCTCCTGGAGGACCCTCCTAAGCCTCCCCAAGAGGCCTGACCCCATCCTTCTCCCCACACCACATTCGCCACCTCTGGTTCTTCTCTGCATTCTAACCTCACTGCCTGGGTCTCCCAGGAAAACACAAGCTCCTTGAGGGCAGAGGCTGAACTTCACTCATTGCCCTGGCCCTAGCACAGTTCCCTCCTACAACACACCACGAACGCATGTCCATTCTGTGAATGTTACAACAAATGAGTGAGCAAATGAATGAGTAAATGAGTGAACGACGCTTTCTAAGATGACAGTTTATCTTATGTTAGCCACTTTATGCATAGATGCTTCCTCTGCAGGGATGACCTGGGCCCTGTTTCCAAGATTAAGGAAGCCTCCCTCCTAGTCTAATCTGCAGAATGAGAAATCCTTCTCCAAGCAGTGGATCTCCCGAGGCAGCTTCCACTGAGGTTGATGCGTATCTACTTCTTGGGATTCTTTCATCTAATTTTCAGAGCAACATTGTTCCATCCCATCTTGTCCCCAAATCTGACTCATTCAGCTGCCTCTTCCTCAACCAAGGTGCAGGTGCAGCTGGAGTCCCTTCACTACATTTTATCCCCTCTTCCCTCCTGGTCACAGCTGTGTGATGAGGTCAATGGGAATTAGATTTTGGAGATGGGGCAGAGTGGCACTAGGGGCAGGAGGAAATGTACATATACCTGCTGAGAAGACAGAATCAATACGTGACAACTGTAATCCTCCACACAGTAATTACCCCATGTTTACAGGGCTCTGCAGAGTCACCCTACTGATTTCAGAAAAATGTATTTACTGCATCAGAAACACAGGTGCAATCCCTGATCTGTACTCCAGCCTTTCCTTTCATTGATCTTGAATATCAGAGCCAGATAGGAGCTGCTTTAGCATGCCATCTTGCATCTTTGCCTCTGCAGTTTGGCTCGAGAATTCATTATCCATTTCCGTCTACCTTACCAGATCCATTGTTACCCTCAAAAGGTGGCAAACAGAACCATTCATTTACTTACTCAAATCACTGATTCCTACTTTATACCAGGAGCTCTCCTAGGTGCTGGTGATGCAGAGATGCACCTGTTCCTTGGTAGAGTTTCAGAGCACTACCCTTTGTGGCCGACCAAGAGCATAACATTCCAGTGAAAGGTACGAGTTTGAATGCATACTTAAGGCAATCCACAGAACGGGTGGAAATATTTGCAAATGATAGATCTGGTCTATTATCCAGAAAATACAAAGATCTCTTACAATCAACAATTTAAAAACTAATAATTTAAAAACAGGAAAAGGGTGTGAACAGGCATTTATCAAAAAGAACATGTACAAAGAGATGATAAGCACATGAAATGATGCTTAACATCATCAGTTATTAGGAAAATGCACGTCAAAGCCACTTCACACCCATTTGTGTGCCTACAATCAAAGACAATAACCAGTGCTAGTGAGCCTGTGAAGAATCCACATTACCAGTGGAAATGTACAATGGTACAGTCGCTCTGGAAGACAGCTTGGCAGTTCCTCAGAATGTTAAACCTAGAGTTATAACACGACCCAGCAGTTGCAGTTCTCCGTATGTACACAAGAGAACTGAAAATGCACGTGCACACAGAAAATCATACACAAGGCAGGGCGCAGTGGCTCATGCCTGCAATCCCAGCACCTTGGGAGGCCGAGGGGGATCACTTGGGATCAGGAATTCAAGACCAACCTGGCCAACATGGTGAAATCCCGTCTCTACTAAAAACACAAAAATTAGCCAGGCACGGTGGTGCATGCCTTAATCCCCACTACTTGGGAGGCTGAGGCAGGAGAATCACAGGAACCAAGGAGGTAGAGGTTGCAGTGAGCAGAGATTGCACCACTGTATTTCAGCCTGGGTGAAAAAGTAAGACTCTGTCTCAAAAAAAAAAAAGAAAAAAGAAAGAAAAGAAAATTATACACGAGTGATCAGAGGAGTATTATTCATATTAGCAAAAAAGTGGAAACAACCCAAATGTTCACTGACCAATAAATGAATAAACAAAATCTGTTATAGCCATACAATAAATTATTATCAAGCCATAAAAAGGAATGCAGTACTACTGATAACGTGAATAAACGCTGACAACATTATGCTAAGTAAAAGAACTGAGACATAAAACACCACGTATTGCACTGATTGCATGTATATGAGACGTCCAGAAAAGGCGAATCCACAGAGACAGGACATGGATGAGCAGGTGCCAGCAGGTACAGTAACAGGGGACAGGAGGGGATTGTTAACGGAGATTCTCCTGGGGATGATGACATGTTTCGGAATTAGAGAATGGTGATGGTTATATTGCCTTGTTAATATACTAAAAACCACAAGACTGTACACTTCAAAAGGGTGAATTTTGTGGTTTGTGACTATATCTCAGTAAAATCATGTACACTTATGGCTGTTACTTCATTCTTACTTCGCCTCCAGGGAACTGTGGAAACTGACATTACCAAGAGAATACACACAATAAATAGCTTCAGCTCACCCACCAAATGAAGTGAAAACCAGAAAGATACATTTTTTTTTCCTTTCTGTCTCAGCTTGGATATAAGCTACCTGTTGGTGGAGTTAAGGGTGGCTCCCTGGCTGTGTTTCCCAAGAAGTCTCTGTCATCAAATTACTAAAGGCAGAATTAGCATTGCACAAACCGTAAAATTAAGCATTGCCAAAGACTTTCAACAACAGATCAGCCCTCACCCCTAAAAGCAATGACTCGGGACAAGAGCAATCAGACTGGTTGTGAAATACAGAACCAAATGAAGTCAGATGACATGGGTATTTGTTCCAAAAAAATAAACAGTGGGATGATGTGGTGCATGAGAAACTGAAGAGAAATTAGCTAAGAACTAGGAACCTCATTCTCAGGTGGCTAGAAAGACTGAACTAGATTATAGAGCCTGTAGCAGAAAACAAAACAAAACAAAACAAAACAAAAGAAAAAAAAAGGATCACATATCTATGTGGTGTGTGCCTGCCATAGTGCACAACGTTCCCCTCCAGGGCTCATCTGCCCTTCCCCATACCCCGATGGAACCACTGGGGATTAGAGACCCCATTTGGTCAAGGCCTGGGATCCAGAGCCAGTGGCAGAGCTGGGCTCCCTCTCCCTGCCCAGCCAGAGCACCTGCACCACATGCCACAAGGCCGGCCACCTTCACCCACCACTGTAGACTGACTCTACTTCCCCAGTCCCCTGCAGTCCTCTCAACTATACACACACCCGAATCCCTGGCCACAGCACACATCCCTGAGCACACAGACTCTGCACCATCAGGCCTCCCCGCTTCGTTCCAGCTGCTCCCTCTGCCTGTTGCAACTTTCTTCCCCAGGGCAGCTTCAATCTCCCTTTCTCCTAAAACCTCTCTTGTCAAGACGAAGTTTACATCCTCTATATTTCCCACAGCAGGGCATTTATCTCTTTCGTATAGAATCCATCATAGTTTGCCTTCTTCTTTTTGTTGTTTTTTAGAGACAGGGTCTGGTTCTGTTGCCCAGGCGGGAGGGCAATAGCAGCACCAGGGCTCACTGCAACCTCAATCTCTCAGGCTCAGGTGATCCTCCTGCCTCAGCCTCCAGAGTAGCTGGGACCACAGATGTGGACCACCATGCTCAGCTAATTTTTTTCATTTATTTATTTATTTCTTAAAGACAGGCTTTCACTATGATGCTCAGGCTGGTCTTGAACTCCAGGCCTCAAGGGACCCTCCTGTCTTGGCCTCCCAAGTAGCTGGGATGATAATCCCATCTGCCTTCTATAATAAAGGCAACTACCAACACACTTTCATGGGGCTTCACAGCTGCCCAGAACCACACTGGTAATTCACCTATAGTTACTCTTCTTTTTTGGGGACAGAGTCTCACTCTGTCACACAGGCTGGAGTGCAGTGGTATGATCTCATCTCATTGCAAACTCCACCTCCTGGGTTCAAGTGCGTCTTGTGCCTCAGCCTCCTGAATAGCAGGGATTATGGGTGCACGCCACCACGCCTGACTAATTTTTGTATTTTGAGTACAAATGGGGTTTTGCCATGTTGGCCATGCTGGTTTCAAACTTCTGGCCTTGAGTGATTTGCCCACCTTGGCCTCCCAAAGAGCTGGGATTACAGTATAGTTACTCTTTCACTCACCACTGCCCTCTGCATGGGTGCGACCCTCTTCACCGCTTACAGATGAGAAATCTCATGCTGGATCATGCAGCTGGAAAATAGTGGAGCCAAGATTTGAACCCTGGCAGACAGTCTGGTCCTACGGGTCACATCCTTCCCCCCAGCACCAGTCTCTCTCTGTTCCAATTTGTGTGTGTGTCAGAAGCAGCTGCACACAGCCTTGCCTTTCTGATGCACCCACCCCATCCACACCTAGATGCATGCATGCAGAGCGTCAGCGCTCAGTAAGGACACGAGAACTGAGTAAAGACTCAAGGATAACAATGACATCTGCCAGCGGGCAGGGAAGTTTACACCAGGGATAAAAATGGAGGGAATTATTCCCCCAAAGGATGAGGTAAGCAGGAACCAAGAAAAAAAAAATCCAAAGTATCTATTCCTGAATGGATGACAGGTTCCTCAGGTTATTAAAGGAAATGAGGATGGAGGCTACTCTGCAGGCTCTGAGACACTTGACAAGAAGGCTGGTACATGCCACCCAGAATATCTTTGGGGCCATTAGTCTGGATACAGGATCCAAAGGACCCTGACCTCCAACCTGACATCCAGAATGACTTTCCACATCCTATGCCATGGCTCTCCTATTCCTTGGAGTACCTTCTCTTATCAGGGCAGGAAAACCCAGCCCTCATATGTGTAAACACAGGGCACCACATAGTGGCCCATGAGGGGATCCCCGATCAATCCCCTGCACTGTTCTGAAAGCTTCTCAGTCTTGTAGACACACTTCCTGTCTCATCAGTAACAAGCAAAGCACAAGGACACACATTTCCTGTAGAGTCTTGTGTACATTCGGCCCTCTCCTGACCTGCATTTCCTTGGGAAAACACTTAGACCAGAAAACTCCCAAGTTCCTAACCAATGACTGCTGCTTTCTGCCCAGGTGGTGCTGTGCACATGCTGGCACTCCCTGGGGCCTGTAGACTCCTCTGCAGGAATAGGAGGCTGTAGCTGTCACCACACACGCGGCCACTTCTCAACTTGGTGACAGCTCGAGCTCTGGAAGCCCTGCTAGGACAGCTCCAATGCACCTCCCAGGGTCACTACACAGGGTCACATTTGCACCCACCGTGGAGGGACCAGTTGGTTGTATTCTCACGCGCAAAGCAGGAGTGGAACAAGCTCCGGGCACTCATTAGCAGCATGGCACAGAAACAAAGGGCAGGTAACAAAGGGCCAGGGCCTCCACCCACTTTCTGGCTCGGGCTTTTATTAGGGTGTGGAAAGCTAAGCAAGGAATGCAGAAGTCCATCTCTATTTTATCTCCATTCGTATATCTGTCATCTGAATTCTGCTTCTGCTCCCACGCCCTGCTGGAACACCTAGTTGGGAGGATAAACAGTTATTGCATGCAACTGGAAAAGCCCCTGCTAACTGGGCTGCGGTCACTTTCGGTGACCTGCACAGGGGCCAAAGGGGAGTTGCCAGCAGCTATGTGTCAATAAGAGCCCCAGGACCCAAGACAGCACTCTGCAACATACAGACCGACGCTGGGTCCCAAAGTCACCTGCCTGCTAGGGCCACGCAGGAGGTACCAACGAGGAAGGCAGTCTGGGTGGGCAGTGGGGCCATCGGAGCAAGCCTGCCCCATCTAGCTGCTGCACAGGTGCTTCTGGCTTCAGGCATTATTGCTCCAGGAGAAGCCCAGACCCAGAGTGAATGTTGGGAACGAACTGACAATGACAATTTTTTTTTTTTGAGACGGAGTCTCGCTCTGTCACCAGGCGCCAGGCTGGAGTGCAGTGGTGTGATCTCGGCTCACTGCAACCTCCGCCTCCCGAGTTTAAGCAATTTTCCTGCCTCAGCCTCCCAAGTAGCTGGGGCTACAGGTGTATGCCACCACGCCCAGATAATTTTTGTATTTTTTTAGAGACAGGGTTTCACCATGTTGGCCAGGATGGTCTCGATCTCTTGACCTCGGGATCCGCTCCCCTCAGCCTCCCAAAGTGCTGGGATTTTAGGCGTGAGTCACTGCGCCCGGCCTACTCACATTTTTAATAAACACTCAAGTGGGTTAAACAAATGACAAAGGCTGAAGGCAACGGTCTGCTGGCCCTTTCTACAGTCTGTTTCCTGCCCACAATGACCACGCTCCTACTGTCATCATCTCAAGACCTAGAAGGCTGTGAGAGCTCTCCTTACCCCCCAAAATAACCGCCCAGCGCCGAGAAGAAAGGGAAGAAGTACAGCGCGCCCTGCAACACGACACCATCTGAGTGAGAAGCACAATGACACTAACTCGGCCAGTGGCATCCAGACCAAGAGCATGGGAGCTTGTTCGGGAAAGGCCTGAGGATTCCTACAATTTCACAGAACTGGAATTCACTAGCTAAATTTCAAAGATCAGCTACTCTTCCTATGTCATTGTCCCTGTATGCCAAAGAGCCTCTGAAAAGACCGCCCTCAACAAGGAAGGGCTGTCTCATTAGAGGTGCACCCAGGAGGGAGGTCCTAGAAGGGGTCAGCATGGCTACGTCACAGAGCCAAGCTTCTTCTGCCCTGTCCCTCCACCCTCCACAGCCCTCTCAAGGCCAGGGAAGGAAATACACAGGGCCAAAGGCCAACACAGCATCCTGTGGTCACTCGGGGCCCGATGACAGGGGCTTGATGTATGCTGCTTTAAGGGATATGACTGGGGATGGAAGCACCCTCCATGAATACCACTGGCTCATCCTGTCTTGGACTCACGGACACATCTGATTCAAAACCTCCTCCAGCAGCGCACACTGCAGGCCCCTCCTTTGCCATTCCACTACAGCAGGTTCCATAGGCTGGATGAAAGCTTGCAGAAGGACACAGACTTGCCCGTCCTCAGAGGGGAATTTTGGTAACTCCAGTCATTGGCTCTTACCCCTCGGCCTTTAAGCATGAGGACAACTAAACTGGGAACTGGGATTCTGACAGCATGCTTCCTTTTTCATGTAACTGCATCAGAGACATATTTAAGAAAAACGAAACACAGTATAATCCCCCCAAGTCCTTTTCCTTAAGTGCATTGCACACTCAACCCGTACTACAGTCTCAGAAGCTCTTTCTTCACTTGGTACCCTACCACATGCATTCCAAAGTGACAGAATATTCTTCTGACCACTACCTAGGATTTGTGAAGTAATCCATCATTTTTATACATCATCACTGACTGAATCATTTCGCTACATACCGGCCACTTTCAAATCTTTCCAGTTTACCATAAACTCTGAAAGGAGTTTCTCTCTAGCAGGGCCTGGAGTGTTCCTCACTGGTTCTTGGCACTGCCCAGAATGCAGGGTATCTGGGAATCAACTGGCGGTAACAGGATCCGACTCACAGGCTGATCTCATTGGCAAGAGTGTAGGTTAAATTCAAAGACGGGCAGCCTGGCTCCCCGCCACCGATCAGCTGGGTGACACCAGCTGAGTGGCTCAACCTCTCTGCAGAGAAGACACTGACCTAATTATCTCTAAGTCTTCTCAGCTATCACGTTACAAGAGGCCTGCTCTCAGGGTCCACAGACCCAAGGTGACCTGGGGACACCCTCCCTGAAGTAAGAAGTCCACACTGAATCCATGACCACGAACCAGTGCAGGATCATGCATAATGCTTTTACTTCACTACCACCAAGTGATATTTACATGTTCAATGAAAATGACAGGCACTGCTTAACGAAAGTAAGAGGGAAGGGGGATGAATGTTTGAGAAAGGAAAAAGCTCTAGGCATTATCCAGGATTTTTCTCATTTTCTAAATCTCTCCCCGCCTTGTCCATCACAATCCATCAGAAACTCCTCTCAATTCTGCCTTGAAAAATCTCTCCAATGCCCTCTGAGTCTACCTCCACTGTCACCTGGGTAGGCAAGGCTGACGTTATCATCGATCGCCCCCTCATCTGTCACCCAGACCCATCTGCACAGTAGCCAGTCATCATCGGGTCACATTGTTCCCACCGAACCCCTGAGAGCGGAGTCTCATTATACTCAGAAAAGCACTCTGAAGCTTTCCTGCAGCCAACCACGCCCTGTGGGATCAGCTGTGACCAGTTCCCCACCTCTCCATCTCCCTCTGCCTGAGGTGTTATTTTGGTTCATAACTTTTTCTCTCCCCCCACCTGTTTCTGCCACAGGACCTTTGCATCTGCCACCTTTGCTGCCTTCAGTGTTCCCTCCTTCACAGCACTCATGACAACTTCCACCTACTGTGTCTGTTTACATATTCACTTATTCATTTTTGGCTGTCTTCCCTACTGAAATGTAAACATGAGGCCAGGGTCCTTATCTCCTTTTTCATCACATTCCTGGTTCAGAATCCAGTGCCAGCCATACAGAAAATATTGAATACATACCTGTTGAGTGAAGAAAGGGAGTATTCAGTTCATAGCTCATAACAAAAACTGTTCAAAGACAATTCAATGAAAGTCTAGGCCCTCACTCTAAGTTAAAGAGAATATTGGAGAAAAGTTGAAGAGAAGAGAGAGAGCGCCTGCTCCTGCCTCTCCCCTTCTAGATGGCATCATCAGTTCTGCAGGAAAGACAAGCCCTCGACCACTCCATATTCCTTCATGAAAGACTCAGGTGTTCAAACTCAAAGCAGGCCTCCTCCTTGAAAGGCATCTCAGGGGAGAATGGGAAGGATGACTCTGACTCCTCCATATGAGAGAAGCAAACCCTCCAGGACTTGCTTTGTCATTATATCCCTGCTGTCTGCTTGTCCATGACTGAGCAGGGTTAACAGAGCTCCAAAGGGAGCTAGCAGGACCTGTGACGGATCCCTCGCTAAGTAAGCACGGAAGCCGAAGCCACTGAGCCCCATATCACAGCTGCCTGTTGTTCTGCAAAGCTGGGACTGAGAAGAGGGTTCACCCAGTGCTTTATCTCGCTTTGGTGGAGAGGCCTGGAGCCTCCTTCCAATACTGCTCTCCCTTGTGGCCCTGTCCATCTTGCCTCAAAGCCCAGAAATCAGGAACTGAATCTGTGAGGGGTTCACCTTCCAAAGGAGGAGCCCTGAGGACCTACGGCAGCGTACATCTCAGGAGAGACCTCTCATGGGGATACGGTAATCATACAAGTGGTGAACACTTAACGCAAGGGCCTCCTATGTGCCAGTGGCTGCTTCCAGTCCTTTGTAATAGATTAACATACCTCAGCAACCCCAGGGAGGCAGTTTACAGATGAGGGAAACTGAGGTACAGTGGGGTTGTGCAATGTGCCCAAGGTCATCCTGCTAGTAATTCTATCAGTAGAGATGCGCAAGTAGCAAGTGGCACGCTCCAACGCTTCCGCTGAAGCGCAGCTAATGGAGGACCATGCACAGAGGTGAGGGCAGAGCCACGGGACCCCCTGAGGGATGCTAAGGCACCTGAGATCAGCAGTGGAAGGCAGTCACCAGGTGGTGGCCCTGAAGAAGCACAAAGAGGGAACTAGGTCACCGGAATCCAGCAAGAGCTGGTCTGGGGAGAGGAAGGCAACAATGTCCAACCATAACCTACCACAGATGGAATACATTCCCAGGCCTCTCTCTCTCCTTTAGGGCTCTGACTTCTTCCTGGAGCCTCCCAGTCACCTCTATTTTATCATCAATGAGACAGGCAAATTATGCCCTGGGTACGAAAAACAGTATGGCAGTTCCTCGAAAAATTAAACATGCAATTACCATATAATCCAGCGTTTCCACTTCTGGGTGTAACCAAGAAAATTAAAAGCAGAAACTCAAAGATATTTTGCACACCTATGGTTCACAGCAGCACTGATTCACAACAGCCATAGGTGTAAGCAATCCTAGTGTCCACGGCAGATGAATGGATAAACAAAATGCGGTCTCCACATACAGTGAAATATGATTCTGCCTTAAAAAGGAAGGAGATTCTGACACAGGCTACAACTTGGATGAAACTTGAGGACATGATGCCAAGTGAAGTAAGCCAGTCACAGAAGGTCAGAAATTGCAGGATTCCACTTCCAGGAGGTAACTAGGGTAGTCAGACTCACAGAGACAGGAGGAAGGACACTGGTGGTTGCCAGGGGTTGAGGGAATGGGGAATGGGGAGCTGCTTAATGAGTGTAGTTTCAGTTTTGCAACAGGAAACATTCTGGATATTGCACAACACTGGGAGTGGCTGTAACCCTAGAAGCCTGCACACTTACAAATGGGTAAGATACCACATTTTATGCTATATGTCTTTTACCACCAATTTTTATAAAATGGAAATTAGCCTAGATCTGAGGTTTTCACAGTGCGCTCTGTGGAGACCTGAATTAATTGGAAAGATGGAAGGTCATGGTCTGCTTTTAGGGGAAAAAGGGAGGCAGAGTGAGGTCAAATAGCTGGGCCCTGGCCCCACGCCCACTCGGGCAGAAGAGTTCTGCTCTGTCTGATCAACAGGGGAACTCCTCTTAAGATTTCCAGCAAAGGGCTGGGCACCGTGGTTCACACCTGTAATTTCAACACTTTGGGAGGGTGAGGAAGGTGGATCACTCGAGGTCAGGAGTTCAAGACCAGCCTGGCCAACATGGAGAAACCCCATCTCTACTAAAAATACAAAAATTAGCTGGGCATGGTGGTACACATCTGTAATCCCAGCTACTTGGGTGGCTGAGGCAGGAGAATCACTTGAACCCAGGAGGTGGAAGTTGCAGTGAGCAGAGATTGTACCACTGCACTCCAGTCCAGATTGGACGACAGAGTGAGACTCCATTTCAAAACAAATAAACAAAAGATTTCCAGCAAAGAGTTCTGTTGCAAAAACAAAGTTTGAAAACCTGGGCGTTATCAATCTAAGAGGGGGTGCTGTTGACACACAACTCCAGGCCACATCATTCAAACTATGGTCTCTACATGGCGCCTCCTGCAGCTGTGTGGTAGTAGCACTGCTAAGAGGCATGTTTCACCTGCACAGCTATGGGAAGAGACATAAAACCAAATCTCAACTACGGACAGGTGTGTTCTCACATCGCCACTCTGCAGTAGTAAGCAATCAGGTACTGGACGCCCCCAAATGCCTGCTATACATCAGACACTGTGGGGTTCAGCAGTTGCTACATTTTTGGATTTCACAGGAGAGTCAAATATAAAATATTGAGGGATAAATGACAGAAGTGTCACCTTTTTATTTCTACAAGTAAAATTTTAATAAGAAAAGCTGCCGTGATCCAAAATTATGATTTCCTAAAATTAGGTACATTTACACAGCAAAACACAGTAGGTGGGGGCATTATCTGGAATAAAGAACAAGACTCTAAATTGAATAAATTAAGCTTATGACAAACTCTGCACCTTGTACTATTCTCTCACTTTTGTGGTGGAGAGGTAAGACCTAGTTCAAAGGCAGGCGGTCTTCAGCCAACGAGCACTTGGGTGCTCTGGCCCAAGCCCCCATGTGTAGCCTGAGAGCTGCCCTCCTAAGACCAGCTCCCAGCCCTCACTCTCAGAACTGCGGATGCCCATACATCAGTGGCATTTATGCAGCTCCTACGGTATTCAAAGCACACTGCGTGAGGCAGAGAGAAAAGAGGGAAGCCTGAGCGCTGAGATGAAGCTGCACACAGACAGACAAGCTCCATGAAGGTTCATGAAGAGAAGATATTTTAAACATAAAAATTAAAACGGAGGAAAAATATATATATATATATTTTTTTGAGACAAAGTCTCACGCTGTTGCCTGGGCGGGAGTACTGTGGTGTGATCTCAGCTCACAACAACCTCTGCCTCCCAGGTTCAAGTGATTCTCCTGCCTCAGCCTCTCAAGTAGCTGGGATCACAGGCACCTGCCACTATGCCCAGTTTTTTGTTTGTTTGTTTGGTTTTTTGTATTTTTAGTAGAGACGGGGTTTCACCCTGTTGGCCAGGCTGGTCTCAAACTCCTGACCTTGTAATCCACCCACCTCGGCCTCCCAAAGTACTGGGTTCATAGGTGTGGGCCATTGTGCCCAGCTGAAAAATAATATTTTTTTAAAGACAAAGAGTAAGAGACAAACATCCCAAGTAAGAAAATGTACAAAACCCATTGGAGATTAGAAGCTTCAAACCCTACAACATCAAGGAAGAGAGAAGCTTACTTACTGAGTGAAACAAACCTCGGGCTTTTCGAATTGCCAGGAAAGGGAGGCTCAGAGAAGCTAAGTAACTTGGCCAAGGTTACTCAATCTTAAGTCTCAGAGTCGAAGTTTGACCTTCTCTAAGGCCAGAGGAACCAGGCGCCCTCACTGGGCAACAGTGCCACTCCCCTGACACAGATCCTCTGGGGGGAAGACCCCACAGCCTCTCAGGGACTCTCGGGTCCTAGGGCTCAGTCCTAGCTGGTGACTCACTCACTGATTCGGTGTCTCTTCCCTACCCCCGCCAGCCCACCCCTGCCCCAACACACCTAATTCAGCTCACATTCCCTTCCCAGGAGAATGCTACAACCTTCTTGCCAGGCCAGTGAAACAAGCCAACTTTCTACCTGCCCTGGAGCAGTGCTGCCCACAACCAGGCAGGGGAGCCTGCAGAATTAATTTCTCATTGTAGCTGCGTAACAACCTCTAATTGTATGGCCAGAGGCCTGCACACTAATGTCAGAGAAAATGGCCATAAATTTAAGAGGGTGATTTCCTTTTCACCTGCCCCTGCTACCTTCATTTCAATAAATCACCCTTCTAAAATGGCAGAGTGGCAAAGCCCAAAGACAAAGGTCAAGGGGGCCCCTGCTGACCCGATCCCTCATTAACATTTAGCAGCTCCTGCCTGGAATGTTCTCTAGGGTTTCTAGAAATGCTGGGGTTGTTAGGAGGGAGCAGACACCCTGCTCAGAGAGGCAGCAATCAAGAAGTAGAATATTCGCTCATGCACCATTCACTGACTCAGATATCCCCACAGAAAGGGGAATTTACACAGGGCATTCATTCTCTGGGTTGTGGAGGGCACCTCTGAACACTGATCAATACCCACAGGCACACTGGTGCAAACACAGCTAGGAGGAGAGAGTCGGCTCACACGAGCATGTGAGTATGTCAGGGGTGTTTCTCTGAGTGACAGAGGGTGCCAGATGAGTGGTGCTCTTGGATCACCCTGCCACAAATTTCCTGAACCACAAAAAGGGCCATGAGTTTAAGTACTGATCTGAAAGTCACTATGCCAGTGGATTCGTTTCTGTAACACAGAAAGGCCCCTGGCACTGTGATAAGCACCTGGGTCTGGAGTCAGCAGCCCCTGGGGTCTGGCTCCAACCTTTCAGCAAATATCTCTGAGCCTGGATCCCCTCTTCCATAAAAGCTGCTTGGGGGAGGCTCACAGGCTGTGGAATGCTCAGTGAGTGAAGTGCAAAGTGCTGGCTTAGACTCAGGCTTGGTACACGTTGTCATCTACCGCAACAGAATGTTGATGAGAAACGGCAGGTGTAGGAAGACACCAGAAACAGGAAGTGAGGAAGGAGACCGAAGCATCTAAGACCACCTAACCCTTGCATTTCAATAGGAGAAGTAAAGGCTGGCAGACTGGGTACCACCTTAATCGCCCTCCAATAGATCACAGGCATAATGTGGGGGAATCTTTCTGGAAGGCATAGTTTTTACTTAAACAAGATCAAACCCCCCACCATGCTTACTCCTTGGATCAAAATCCTTTCACGTGTAATTTCTAAAGCTGTAAACCCAAGACTCTTGCATGTGTGATTTCCAGAGTTGTGAGCCTGTAGAAAAGCAGGGACTTTGTTAGACAAGCTCGGCTGTTAGGCAGCTATGCCGCCTTGCTCTTAGCCAAATAAATCACCCCTTCCTTCCCAGGTCTGTGTTCGAGAGGTTCCTTTCTTGCAGCCGTTCCTTAGAAGCTGACCTGAACCTACGACCCCAGACACAGGAGACCTGAATGGCTCCAATGCCAGGCAGGAGCTGCTGTCATTGGGGGTGACCCTAGAAGAGCAGGGAAAGCAAGGTGGAAGGGGTGGGGCTGCGAACAAGGAGAGAAGGAAAAGAAAGGCAACAAAAGGAAGAGCTCAAGGCACAATGGGAACGTGTGGGGAGAGCTGCTGGTGCCAATGGGGATTAGGGCAGGGGTTGGACACAGGATCCAGAGCCTGACTGCTACTTTCCTGCTGTGTGACTCTGGGCACGTGACTTGGCCTCTCTGTGCTAAGTACACAGCCCAGTGTTGGCCCGTGGGAAGAACTCAGACATGGCTGGCTGTGTAACATCAGCAGTGGGCTGGCATGGTTCGACGCAGCACCCTGTGAGCTATGGGGGCCACTGATGCCTTCAGAGCAGACGAAGCTATGGGGGCCGCTGATGCCTTCAGAGTGGACGAAGCTATGGGGGCCGCTGATGCCTTCATGGCAGGGGAAGCTATGCGGGCTGCTGATGCCTTCAGAGCGGACGAAGCTATAGGGGGCCGCTGATGCCTTCATGGCAGGGGAAGCTATGGGGGCTGCTGATGCCTTCAGAGCGGACGAAGCTATAGGGGGCCGCTGATGCCTTCATGGCGGGGGAAGCTATGGG